>JBBPBX010054803.1:11832-23325 GCA_038048925.1 Garcialebias charrua | reverse complement strand
AAGAGAGAGCTGAGTCAAAAGGCAAAGCTCTCAATTTACCGATCGATCTACGTTCCCACCCTCATCTATGGTCATGAGCTTTGGGTTATGACCGAAAGAACAAGATCTCGGATACAAGCGGCTGAAATGAGTTTTCTCCGCAGGGTGTCTGGACTCTCCCTTAGAGATAGGGTGAGAAGCTCAGTCATCCGGGAGGGACTCGGAGTAGAGCCGCTGCTTCTCCACATCGAGAGGAGCCAGTTGAGGTGGCTCGGGCATCTGGTTAGGATGCCTCCTGGACGCCTCCCTGGTGAGGTGTTCCGGGCATGTCCCACCGGGAGGAGACCCAGAGGAAGACCCAGGACACGCTGGAGGGACTATGTTTCTCGGCTGGCCAGGGAACGCCTTGGGATTCCCCCGGAGGAGCTGCTCCAAGTGGCTGGGGAGAGGGAAGTCTGGGCCTCCCTACTTAGGCTGCTACCCCCGCGACCCGAACCCGGATAAGAGGAAGAAAATGGATGGATGGATTATATAAAAACAACTACTGTATTAAACTTTGGATTTTGTTTCTGCCTACCGTAATATCTGGTGAAAATACATTTCATAAACAATATTAGACATACAACCTTACCATCTACATTTTAAAATTGTGTAATAATATTATGATCACAGTTATATTAGTTGCAGTGCAAACCATAAAATAATCTTGACATAAATACAGTTTCCCCTTACTTACCTTGTTTCCAAAACCTGAATGGGAGTCTCCCCAAATTCACTTCTGAGACCTTCCCCAAAGTCATCATCTCTGCATAAAAACATATAATGTAGTTCAAACAATAATCAGATATTCTTTTCAACACATTTATCACACAATGACAAATTTATCTAACATATCAAAGCATTTAGGATGATTTAAAAAATAGCATCAAACAGCCATCTTCCATCCTGTTCTGCTGCTAGAAGTAAAATTTGAACTTTTTACGCTCTCCTTTCATCCTGCTTCACTGCAGGCTCATGTCCGCAGCAGACAACAAACTCGTCCTCCCCACCGCAAGTTTTACAGATTTTATTCCAAAAATTAATGATTTTTGAGGCCCTTTATACAGGTAAACGTCCAAAGAGGTTGAGATGTATGCATCAACAACATATATTGTGTAGTACAACTAACAGACTTTTCGATTATGACCACCAAATGATCAGCAGACAATATGCTAATTGCTAGTTCTTGTGATCATGCCTATCTCACACAGACAGCGCAGTTACAGTACTTTCATCATATCTGCTTGCTGATCCACAATACAATAAGTTAGGATAACTAAATGTACGTATCGAAACAATACTGAGGTTGAATGAGTTAGCTGCTGCCATTAGCATCACGTCAGCTGTAGGCCGGAAAACGGTTTTAGCCTGTTGTAGATAATATCATGGCATTTGCGCTATCACATGATTCAAGCAAAGACACTTACTTTTCAAGCAGGGAAGTTGCTAACTCTGCATCGCTTGGCAATCCTTTGAGCACTCGAAGCTCTCGCCACCTCCGCCATCTTGAAACAGCTACTGTTTGAGACGGGAGCGTGCCCACTGCCCGGCTGCTGCGCGCAGCCGCTGGGAGAGGCGGGGGGAGGGCGGGGGAAGCTCGTTCATGAAAATAACTCTGTTTTTATTGGCTGGTCAAAAACGGCCCGCTCTGGTTTTTATAAATGCTATTTTAACCACCGGGAGACGCCAGAGGAATATAGTATTTCTCAAAGATTACCTGTTTAACATCACTCTGTTAAAAAATAGTGACAGAGAGAAGAAATATGTTTATAAAAAAAGCTACATACTGCAACTTTAAGGTAACAGGGGTTCAAAATCCCCATCACAAAGACCAAAAGGGGTCCAGAGACCCTAAGTGGTACAGGCCGCATCAAGAGGATGAACCCCATCATCAAAAAAGGGGGGCATTCCAAAAGAAAAAGAAATATGGGTCCCAAGGAGACTCATATGAAAGAGGGTGGTCCCAGAGGGGACCCCCGAGCAATGCGCCAGCTCCTGCACCTCAGACTGAACAGTCTGGGGCGAGGAAAAACCCACAGAAGTTCCAGAAAAAAGGCCCTAAACCTCTGTCCTCAGAAGAGATGGAGAACATACGTCGGTTGTTAGAAAGTTTGAAAAAAACAAACAAGGAAAACAAACCTGGAGTAATGTGTAGCACTATCATTGATAGTAACTCAGAGCACACAAATAACAACAATCCCACAATTGCTGACAGTCACCAAGATACTGATGGTCAGCATTATCAATGATAGTGCTACACATTACTCCAGGTTTGTTTTCCTTGTTTTGTTTTTTCAAACTTTCTAACAACCGACGTATGTTCTCCATCACTTCTGAGGACAGAGGTTTAGGGCCTTTTTTCTGGAACTTCTGTGGGTTTTTCCTCACCCCGGACTGTTCAGTCTGAGGTGCAGGAGCTGGCGCATTGCTCGGGGGTCCCCTCTGGGACCACCCTCTTTCATATGAGTCTCCTTGGGACCCATATTTCTTTTTCTTTTGGAATGCCCCCCTTTTTTGATGATGGGGTTCGTCCTCTTGATGCGGCCTGCACCACTTAGGGTCTCTGGACCCCTTTTGGTCTTTGTTCCAGCGGACACCTTCATTTTGCGGTTTGTTAGGTTGGAAATTTTGTTTTTCCTCGCCTTCCTTAAAAGAGTGAGCTGGCGCTCTTGCTCCTTCAAGTTCTAGCGTTTGGTATCTGACCTTTTCACCTGGATACACTTCTACGGGTTTCTTGTGTCGCTTGTATGTTTCAAAAACACGTATAGCGCACTCCTTTAATTCACGCATGGTTTTTTCTCTGTAGTCGGCCATGAGGTTGGCCGTTGAACCAATCTCTGAATATAGATTGTTCATAAAAAGAAACTTAAAATCACGTTCATCCTCCATACCTGGC
This sequence comes from Garcialebias charrua, assembly GCA_038048925.1. NCBI lineage: Eukaryota > Metazoa > Chordata > Actinopteri > Cyprinodontiformes > Rivulidae > Garcialebias > Garcialebias charrua. Next base: position 20,411 of record JBBPBX010054803.1, on the reverse strand, counting down.
TCATTCCTATCACCAAAAAAGGCTTCGAAAAGTCTGTCATAATATGGGATTGGATGTTCATTCTGCCCCTGAGTGATTTTCAATGCGGCTTGGTAGCCAACGTCTCCCATGCGAGGAGCATATTCTTGCAGTAGAGTTTCGCAGAAAAGTTTGTAATCCTTCAAAATGGCGACTGGTTGACGCGCAATGAAGTGCTACACTTTTCTGCTTGAGGTGAGTTTGATTAAACCGACTCTATCGTTGACCGTAGCGTTCGGATAGCATACCAGTTTGAACTCAATGTCTTTCAGATAGGTATCGGTTTCAGTTGAACCATATTGCCCTGGCTCAAAACGTTGAACGAACTGGGAAATTTTATGGAGTAGTTCTATTGGGACAGCGAATTGAGAGCCATTGATAGTGATATACCCACCCATCTGCGCACCAGGTACACCTGTTGACATGGGGTACGTAGGTACCTGCCATTGGGTTATCCCAGCAAATGTCTGTTGAGGTGGGGGTGGTGGCGGAGGGAGTAGTGCATCGGGCATGGGCGGGGGCGGTGGAGGAGGGAGTGGGTCATCAGGTATGGGAGGGGGCGGCGGAGGTGGTGGATTCTCAAGGTGTTTACTCATGAGATCCAAACATTTTCTCTCTTCTTCAAAGAGTTTGTTCATTGCTGATGCACGCTCTATTCGACAACTGTTCAGTTGGACTCTTAACCCATCATTCTCACGTTGTAACATCATGTGCTGTTCTTATGATTTTCTATAATCATCTTGCAGCCTTGTGTACCGTAGTGATAATGATTCCAGGGTGTCGGTGCATTTGTCCAGCGCGTCTCGAGCCTCCCCACAATCCACCTGAAGCGACTTGTACTGATGGTAATACTTATCCTTCTCCACCACACCTTTGTTCAAATCATCTTGTGATTGTTCAAAACCCCTTTTTAACACTGTGCATTCTTTGTAGAGACTACGCGTTTGTTCAGCGCCGTCAATACTCGACTGTGTTAAACTCCTTACCTCCTGCTGTAAAGTGGCAACCTCCATTTGTGCTGTTAAACATGATGTAGAGACAGCCCGGCGTGCAACAGTTTCAAAGTCTAGCTTGGCCTTTAACAGAAGGCTTAATTTAGCCAAACGTTTGTCTCTGTCTGCTTTCTTTTCACCCGTTGTGGTTCCAGCTGTTACAATTTTTAATGCTCTGTCCACATCTGTTTCCTCCATCAACTGTGACTCTTCATGGTAATTTGTGATGGACCCTGTGAGTGAATATAAGGCACGTTCGATCCAATCTGCTTTGGTCGGGTCGTAGCCTTCAGTTGGCACAGGTTGCCCCGTATCAGTGGTATCAGGGGTCTCTCCCTCTGTGCCTGCCATCTTTTATCTGGATTTTCAGTGAAAATCAAAATAAAAGATGCTCTGTATTCGTTACTCTAAACTTTTCACTATTTGAAATAAACAGGAGAGTTTAAATGTACACAGGATAACTGTGGACGATTATGTGTCAGAGAGAAGGAAGAGAAAGAAAAAAAAAGTTGCAATTATCTGGAGTGAAAACTGTACTTTTGTTTGTTATTTTAAATTCTTTTGTATTTAAAATAAGCAAAAATGTTTGTCTGTACCTCTGTTATTCCAAATTTTTTTTATTTAAAATAAACAGGAGTTATTGTTTGTGTACAGAACAATTTTAGAGCTGGTAATTCACCATAAAAATGCTGACTTTTTATGATGTTTTTGAGAAAACTCATCTGTTAACGTCTTTTAACCAACAGGGGGCAGCTTCAAGTCTTACTGTTATCACGAGGCAACTGATTTTTCTATTCAGTATTTAAACTAAAAACAACCTTTTAGAGTTAGTTTCTAGTGTGTCCGTGATAAACGCTCGAACCACGTTCTTGTCAGAGACATATCTATGTTGTTAGACAGTTTAGATGGCTTCAAATGAGTTTTTAAACTTTTTAGTGAAATCTCCATTTGTCTTGTGAGTGTGAACTGTCACTCAAAGTGCCGCACCTGAAAATGACGACAAAAATAGGCGGGTCGACGTAGCGCGTCACCAGCTTCCGTATAGAGCGAGGCGGAGCTCGCTACACAGATACGTGACGTCAACCAATCAATCACAGTGCTTGTAGTTCTATTCCCAAGCATTCATGGTGAATGTAGTTTTCTTACCTTCGACCAATGCAGTGCCGGAAATGACGACAAAGTGGGCTGGTCGCAACGGCGTGTGTCCCCACTTTAGCGAATTAGCGCTCGCTACGAGAGTGATTGACAGCTCACAGCTCTCGTTTTATCCAATCACAGCTCATAAACAAACGTGTAGGACACGTCACCTTAACGTTACCTTAGCACAACAGAAAGCAACTTTACAGACCCTTATAACAACTCAAACGCTTCAAATTAACTTTCCAAAATTCTGAAACGTGGCAATCACATTTAAAACAGGCACAACTTAGCTACGCTCAGTAACCAGCACGTCAACTGTAACACGACACGGACTCCCTCGGAGCTGCGTTCAGGTCGGTTCCGTTCACTTTAAAGGAGCAGAATTCGGGTTTCCCGAACCACTATCCGACAACGTTCTAACAGTAATATGCTTCTTTGACCTGCTCTAACATGTAAAAATACCAGCACAGCAATCTTGTAGATGTTAATAATAGCTTTTCAGGCACTTTGACTCGGCGGTCAACAAAGCTTTGTACAGGAGTCTGTGAGTGAACTGGGCCGAACGGAACCAGAACCCCCCCACAGACCACGGGCTGACAAAACTTCACCTAAAAGCTTCCAACAACGTGTTAAGGAGTTGAACAATAACAATCTCTCAGCTTCAAATGATAAAAACATGCAGAATCTGCCTGTCTTGAACACCTCAGCCAAAAATTATCACCTTCAGAGTCCAAAAATTGGAATAATCATGCCAACATAACGTTTCAAGTTCATGATGGATCACAGATTTATGAATAAACGTTTAGAAAACTCGTACGGACCACCAGATGAAGCAAACATGAGGGTAACCACCATATTGTGTCTTTAAACACGTACTGTGCCACCCAGATGTAAAGGATTCTAGGAGGTCAATATTAATACTGACCTCTTTACCTTAAGTAATTTACTTATTCAGATTGAATAGTAATTTCGCGGATTCTTTTCTTTTTCCGTTTACCCAATATTTCTGTGATCTTTATGATGGATAAGTAAAACAGAAGCCATAGAGTGACAGAGACGTTAACTTAGTTTGGTATGTCAAAGACACTACCATTTATTTAAAATAAATCAACTAAATTAACACCATTACACTTGATTGACATGATTTCACTTTCTTGCAATTTAATACGTCAGCACATTTAAATTGTAACAACAGACATAAATACAGGATGTCATTATACTTAGTCTGTGGCTCTTAGCTTAAATATAGTTACCAGATAGATTGAGAGGGATAAGGAAATAGGAGGAGAGATGGTTTAAAGGAAATTGTCTTGAGCATGTTACCAGAAGTGACACTTCCCATCAGATTTCTGCTGAAATCCAGGTACGTTTGTAAACAGCTCTTTACCTTTGACGACGAGTCTGATAAAGAGATGACACCAGCCTTTCAGGCGTACAGAATCGTTGCAGGTCCAGCACGTCCGAGCCGGTTCTCGTTTACGTTTCAACGTCTCCTGGGATCCGCGTCGATCATCAGAAAATATGTCAGCTACTGGTTGACTTCAAGATAACTTATTCCAGAAAGGAATTTAATTCAAGTTCTGAGCTTGTATGCTCGGTTCTAAGTGGACTAATAACAAGCATGTTATCAGCCTTTACTGGAGAACGAAGGCCCTTAGCTTTTGACCAAACGTCCCACAGCTTGAAGAGCAAGTTCACATCTCTCCTTCCTCACAGGAACTAACTGTTTTAGGAAAAACTTAGACCCTTAGTAGAAGATCTGAGATGAGAAAGGACTTGTCCCTTTCCCATTGGTCCAAAAAAGAACCAGTCGAGCAGTTCACTTGTTATCACGATTCAAGGTGAAATTCAGCAGAGGGAAATTGTTTAGGAAAAGTATCTGAGGGAGAAGACTTTCAGACGCTAGTTAGAGTTTTAGCTGAAACTCAACAAAAACAACTTCTGTGTAAGTCAGTTTGACCTTTTATCTGAACTTTGACACCCTTATATGATCAAGTAACACAGTAATACTCCATATTAAAAGAATAACAGCATATAACATATATCATGAAAATGACAAAAGTTATTCTTTTGATTACATTAGAATAAAATCAAAGATAGAAATAGTCTCTTTTGGTGACTATGTTCTCAGATTACAACTAATGGAATAATTTGTAGTAAATGTCTTGCTTTACTGTGAGGTCAGTAAAGGTCATCTCTGGAACAGTTCAAAAATGCACAGGTGCATCAGAGCGGACACGGTCATGTCCACTACATCAGTGTCTGAGCCTGATTTTCTCACTGCGGCCCAAAGATGGTCTCTCTTGTGTAGGTCAGCTAGTTCAAGAGTAAACCAGGGACTGTCACGTCCCTTTATCCTGAACTGGCGGAAAGGAGCGTGTTTGTTCACAAAATAAATGAAACTATTATGAAAATAGTTCCAAGCGGTGTTCACGTCGTTGATTAATAGAATACAGTGCCAGTCAAAGTGAGATAGATCCCAGAGGAATGACCGTTCACAAAAACATTTCAAATCCCTTTTTTGAATTATTCTGGGCTTAGAAGGTGGAAGTTTAATATCTCTGAGAGCCGCTATTACACAATGATCACTCAAAATTTCAGCAAATAAATAAAAATAAATAAATAAATGTCACATTTTTGTCATCTGTGTATGTTTCCCATACTTGACAGACGAAATTGGCCTCTGCATTTAACCCAACCACCACCAGGTGGTGCAATGAGCAGCCGTAGTCAGCGCCCGGGGAGCTGGGGAAAATAGATGTGCACTCATAGACACCCCAAGGTGTGCCGTGGCCGGGGTTCGAACCTGGGTCCTTCGGATCCCATGTCTGATTCCCTAGCCACTACACCATCTTGGCCCCAATACACCTGTACCTGGGAATTTGTGAAGCATATTTGTTAGAAACAGGTCTAAGATGGAAGATTTTTCAGGACCGTTTTTGTTTGGTCCAGTGGGAGAGTCAATAAGTTGGGTTAGATTGAGTGATAGACAACATTCCTTGAATTTATCACAGAGAGGGGTTGACTTATCCCAGTCAATGTTGAAATCTCCTGCCAAAATATCTCTGTCAATTTTAAATTTCCTAGGAATTCTGTCAGAGAGGACAGAGCCTTAGGTGTTGCGGAGGAGGGAAGATAACAACCCTTCATCCATCCATCCATCCATCCATTTTCTTCCGCTTATCCGGGGTCGGGTCGCGGGGGTAGCAGCCTAAGTAGGGAGGCCCAGACTTCCCTCTCCCCAGCCACTTGGAGCAGCTCCTCTGGGGGAATCCCAAGGCGTTCCCAGGCCAGCCGAGAAACATAGTCCCTCCAGCGTATCCTGGGTCTTCCTCTGGGTCTCCTCCCGGTGGGACATGCCCGGAACACCTCACCAGGGAGGCGTCCAGGAGGCATCCTAACCAGATGCCCGAGCCACCTCAACTGGCTCCTCTCGATGTGGAGAAGCAGCGGCTCTACTCCGAGTCCCTCCCGGATGACTGAGCTTCTCACCCTATCTCTAAGGGAGAGTCCAGCCACCCTGCGGAGAAAACTCATTTCAGCCGCTTGTATCCGAGATCTTGTTCTTTCGGTCATAACCCAAAGCTCATGACCATAGATGAGGGTGGGAACGTAGATCGATCGGTAAATTGAGAGCTTTGCCTTTTGACTCAGCTCTCTCTTCACCACGACAGACCGGTACAGCGCCCGCTTCACTGCGGACGCTGCACCTATCCGCCTATCGATCTCACGCTCCAGTTTTCCCTCATTCGTGAACAAGATCCCGAGATACTTAAACTCCTCCACTTGGGGCAGGACCTCCTCCCCGACCCGGAGAGGGCACGCTACCCTTTTCCGGCTCAAGACCATGGCCTCGGATTTGGAGGAACTGATCCTCATCCCGGCCGCATCACACTCGGCTGCAAACCGCTCCAGCGAAAGCTGTAGATCACGAGCTGATGAAGCCAATAGGACCACATCATCTGCAAAAAACAGAGAAGCGATTCTAAGGCCACCAAAACGGATCCTCTCAACACCTTGGCTGCGCCTAGAAATTCTGTCCATAAAAGTTATGAACAGAATCGGTGACAAAGGGCAACCTTGGCGGAGTCCAACTCTCACTGGAAACGAGCCTGACTTACTGCCGGCAATGCGGACCAAGCTCTGACACCGGTCGTACAGGGACCTAACAGCCCATATCAATGGGCCTGGTACCCCATACTCCCGGAGTACCCCCACAGAACCCCCCGAGGGACGCGGTCGAATGCCTTTTCCAAGTCCACAAAGCACATGTAAACTGGTTGGGCAAACTCCCACGCACCCTCCAGGACCCTGTTGAGGGTGTAGAGCTGGTCTAGTGTTCCACGACCAGGACGAAAACCACACTGCTCCTCCTGAATCCGAGGTTCGACTATCCGACGGACCCTCCTCTCCAGAACCCCTGAATAGACCTTACCAGGGAGGCTTAAGAGTGTGATCCCTCTATAGTTGGAACACACCCTACGGTCCCCCTTTTTGAATAGGGGAACCACCACCCCAGTCTGCCAATCCAAGGGAACTGCCCACGATGTCCACGCGAAGATAACAACCCATTACAGATAAGATCTGGCCTCCATTCAAAGTGATGTTTACAGCTAAGGCCTCAAACTGGTTTGGGATTGTTTTAGCAGACACAAGACTGGAAACCAAAGAATCTCTGATGTAAATAGCAACTCCACCCCCCTTTTTTGATGGTCACAGCGATAGATATTAAATACATTGATTACCAGATCATTATTCAGAACAGATTTGTTGAGCCAGGTTTCAGAGATGAAGATCACATCTGCCCCAGAAGAACTGACCAGAATTTTCAAGGCATCAAGTTTTTTTAGAAGGATACAAGCGTTTACATGCAGGAAATGAAGACCTGACATGTTTTTAAAGACATTTAGTGTACTGTAGATGGGGTCCAGGGTTGGGCTGAATCCCTGAGATCAATAACAACATTATTATCAGACATTTTCTTGACTTCTTTGTCACTGATGTGTAATTACAGGAATTAACAGTATGATATTTAGACCCCATAATTGAACCATGAGAAACATTAATGAAGACACAATCATTCAGAACCCAAAAACAGTGAAAGTTGCAGTGATGGGCAAACCCAGATGTGTTAACAAGATTCAGTGATTCAAGATAGAAAATAATGACAATAATATGAATGGTGCAGAAAAGTCTCAGATCATAAAGCGTCACAAATTAGATGGGCAAACAAATCAGATGAGGTGGCCCAACTGCAGTTTGAGTTGGGCTGAGGGAGGCTCCAACCCCCCTGTGAAGATGAATTGATGCGGCCATGGGAAACAGAAGTTGGGTCCAGAATCAACAGGTAGAAACAGATAATTTGTAGCAAATAGCAGAGCGAGCTGCCAGAAGTTCCTCCTGAAATTAAAGGCATGATCCTAGCCTGTTTCAGGTCAACAGGGACCAACAGCGTGATCCGGAATAAAATTATTATCCAGGGCCGATGAAATCCGATGAAAACTCCTGCCAGACTCCTCACGACCACTAAACACTGCAGCTCCTCTGCGCTTCACTCCGCTCCTCAGCACCTCACCCTGCTCGTCTGATCCTCCGCAGCCCACAGCACAAGAGGCCAACCCCGGCGAAAAACAATGTGACTGACCGGGGAGGATGAAGACGTCACTGGTCCGGTTCTGCTTCAGCCCGGCTCTGATGCTCCGTAGCATGAGAGGCCACCAGTTAAAAAACGGCAAGGCTGACCGGAGAGGCTGAGGTCGTCACTGACCCGGTTCTGCTCCGGTCCGGTTCCGGTGGCACTTCAAAGCAACAGAGCGTCTCCTCCAGGTGAGCACAGCGATTCCCACGGAGGGGGACACTCCTTCGTTTTAAGGTAACGGGCCGTTCAGAGGCTGAAACCGGCTTTAATGAAGACGAAGTCCCCCACAGCCAACTCAGTTCGGTTAGTCAGAGTTAGGCCAAAGCAGGTTGATGGCTTCTTAAAACTTCTAATTTCATAGTGATACATGCAAATGATGGTTAACAGGTTCTCATTTAACTGTTAATTTTGCATTATATCTTTATTTTCATAAAATGTGTTTTTTTGTAAGCACAAAGAGCAACAGTAGCAGCTGGCTGTAGTGGTTCCAGCAGGAATATTTCTGCAACTTTAACTATGTAATATGAAACTGATGGTGATGTGAACACATAAATTCATGGTCACATGAACCAATAAGAAATAAGACTGAATTAGTTTTAAGATGGCAGCCATTGACTTTGGCCTTGGCCTTATTTAAAGAAATACTGTGTCTACAACAGGTAAGATGTTAACTGTTCATAACCTTTACAATAATTTCCCTTCAAAAGATTTAAACTATCTCTTTAACAGCAAAAGGAGTGCAAGTGGAATAAAGAAGACTGCACAGGGTTATCAGTAAACACTGATCCACC
>JBBPBX010054803.1:0-11797 GCA_038048925.1 Garcialebias charrua | reverse complement strand
CTCTGATCGATGTGCTCATAAAGCTCCAGGACACCTAATGAAATAGGTGGGACTGCACAGCTCTCTGCAGCCATACTCAGTCTGGTGTTACTGGGCCGTTGGGTTTCTGCAGAGAGAGGGATTGGCTGGACCAGGGAGGAGACAGATGGAGGAGTCACCTTGAGGCAGAAGAGGGGAAGGAGGAGGAAGGACCATGACGACAATGCCATTGATTTCTTTTTAAATCATTTCAGGTCACCAGCTTCTAGATACAGTACTGTATGTGAGAAACATCTCATTTTATCTTCTTAAGTGAATTAAAGATTTTATCACTGTGTCAAACTGTACAAGAATGTTCCTATTTTAAAATAAAATACACAAACATGATCCTGAATCAGGTTCACTGTTATCAGCTGGAGGTGGCAGCAATGTCTGCTTATGGGAGGAAGTTCTGCAAATGTGCTCCTCTGAGATGAATATATGAACCACAAAGATCCAGATTTTCATCTTTATTGGAGGTGAAAGGAGAATTTCAGCTTTATTGGTTTCCCTAAGTGTCTTAGCACTCTGGTAAGAGATTTATGAGAGAATATGAGTGTGCAGTCCAAAAAGAGTTTCAGATTCATCATTCTACAGTTTGTCACAATCACAGACTGATGTTTGAGATGTTAAAGGGGACCTAATATGAAGAGCTTAAACTGAAACAATTGTTCTGTTCAAATCAAACAGATCACAATTTGTCTCAATCTGATTTTATTTCCCACTTTACATACATACATAAATATATATGTATACATACATACATACATACATACATACATACATGTATGTATGTATGTATGTAAATCTAAATGTATGTATGTATGTAAATCTAAATTTATATTTTCAGTAAAATCCTGGAAAAGACTAACATTATGACAAACATTTAACTACAGCGACATCTGCTGGTGGGATTCTGTAATGACTCAGATGAAGAAAATGTTTTGGTACAGATTTTAAAAAGTCACATAAAATCAGACATGAATGCATATTAATCACCATCTTTCAAGCCAGTGTTTCAGACTTAGATCACCTTATGATGAGAAATTACAAAGTTATTGCTGTTTAAATGATGTGATACATAATCTGAGATGTTGAGACCACTTCAGCTCGGTATGTGTAAAAATGACTGAGCGACAATCTTTTTTTTCTTTATTGTTTGTTTTCTTACCTATGGAAGCCATCCTTACTTAGGTCCCCTCCAAAAGTTGCAGAAGTGCTAGATTATTTTCTAACAGTTTCATTAAAATCCGTTTGGAGGTTCAAGAGATGTTTTGCTAACAAACAAACGTTAACAGTTAATGCCAAAATTTCCAGCACACATCGTGCGTAACATGTTGGATTCAGAGTATGTTTTGGAGTGATGATCAGCTCAGACTTTGTAAAAGTAGCTGAGTTGTAGCCATTTTTATCATCCAGTGTTTACTTTCAGAGTTACATTAAAATGCATTGAGTGACGCATGATATATTTTGCTAACACCAAACATCACTCACATATTGACATGAGAAAAAATAAACTTCAGCAGCTTTAGTAACAACATAAATTGAGTTTGTGCTACTGAGCCTTATGTAACTTTATTACCGTTCAACAAGAAAAAATGGATCTCAGACATTTTCTTTCATTGGGTACTTTAGCATTTTTATTTATTATTAATTATTAAATCCTACAAACATCAAACATTTTGCTGTTGTAAAAAGACTAACTCCCACGTTATGTATATTTTACTACATTTGTAGAGAGGCTAAAACCTGAGCCTTTTCTATCCCACCAGACTTCAGCGAACACAATTCTTCTGAGCTCACAGAAAAACATCCACTAACGACCACCTAACACTGCACCACTTGTACTTCATTTCCATGTATTTACATAAAACTGATCTGAACTTCCTGTTCGGTAAAGTGAAGCCTGTTGTCATTACAGACATGAACATGGTCTGAGTCTACGAACATGTTCCCATGAGCATCATTAATCTCATTGTTCTCATGCTGGGATCGTCAAAGCATCGTCAGTGAAGAAAGTGAGTCAGGAACGAGGAACGATAAAGTAACAAACCAGAAAGCAAGAAAGTTCATGCTCAATAAACCAGGAAGCACAACAAATGAGTGCAGAATGTAATAAACACTGTTGTCTTACAAACTAAGGCTTCTGTGGATCAAACCTGATCTTTCTGTGTGGAGTCTCTATTCCTCTGGGTGTTACCTCTAACTCTTCAGTGATTACCTGATTGGTGCTTGTGTATCACAGGAACGAGTGAGTGTTAGTATGGTTCTGTCTTTAGTCCCTTTTTGCCATATATCCTAAAAAAATCTGGAAATGGTTTGAATAAAAACAAAACCTGCATGTTTTTAATATCTCATCCGACCACCTGAATGGATTACGCTCTGACCAGGTCTGCAGTGCATCATTTGCTTTAAAGCAACATTAATTTACAATACAAATCATTTATTTGTTAGCTCTTTGAGCTATTTGAGTTCTTCTCAAGTCTCTTTGATCAATAAATCAAATATGGGATCTTCTTCTTGATAGCTGATTCCTTCATTACTTGTGATAAGCTGCAGACTTAAAGATTTTGTATTTGTTCAGAGTAGTCAGAATGGACTATAATGGGAGTCAACAAGGACATTTGAAAAAAAACAAAAAAACAAAGGACAGATGTGTTGCAGTGTTGTATTTGAATGTGCCAAACATAAAAATCAGTAAAAGCATGATGAGTGCAGCAGATTGTAATGAAGGTGGGAGAGTCTTGGGAGGCATTTGGACAGGCATACAACAGCAGCTGAGACACACCAGGACAACAGAGAACATACTAACAGACCTACTATGAGTTATTGAAAGGAGGAGTGGAGAAAAGCACCTCAGTGTTTAGTCTCTGTTCTACTGTCACCTCTATGGTTTTCTCTGCAGTGGGAGGGAAGTCTGTTAGGCATGGCACTGCAGAGGAAATCTTTCTGGTGGTTTTCTGGACTGATTACATGAAATTAAACTTCAGTAAAGCGTTTGTTATGATGATGGGCACTTTAAATTTTTAGTCATGCTAAAATTACATGTTCACAAACGGTTGTGTGTTTTAATTTTAAAATCCTCCAAGCAGTGGCACCTCCAAACCACTTATAATGAATGGGGTGGCAGCTGGCTGTGTGTGGGGGGGCACTGAAAAACCTGGAGTGCTCCATGAATGAAAGCCATGAATGAGTTTCAGAAACTCCTTAATACTGTTGGTGTAAAATGGTGATTAAAAAAACACAAGTTTGACTATATGTTTTTTTTTTTTTTTAACAGGTAATATCACATGGTGTGTCATGCTGAGACCAGAAATAACTGGATAACTGGAGCTCCAAAATAGTCCAGTTTTAATGTGTTATCTGTCTTTACATATGCATGATATACTATACACTTTAATAATTTAATAAATAAGGATAAAAATAATTCCAGGCTTCTGTTCAGCACTATAGCTAGACTGATGAAAAGTCTTATTCTGTTGAGCTATGTATCCTTACAACAATAAGCAGTGATGACTTCATGAAATTCTTCCATCCATCCATTATCTATACCCGCTTCATCCTTTTTGGGTTGCGGTGCCCATGTCCAGCTATCACTGTACGAGAGGCGGGGGACACACCCAGGACAGATTGCAAGTCCATCACAGGGACACAATACAAACAAGACAAAAAAACTTACACTCTCTTACTCGCACCAGTCCAACATGCATGTTTTTGGCCTGTGGGAGAAAAACAGAATATCCAGAGAAAACCCACACATGCATGGAGAGAACATGCCAGGTCTCTCTTGTAAATGAGTCCGCGAGAGGCTCAATGGGATTAACCTGCCTAAATAAAGGTTGAATGAATGCAAACTCCACCTAGAAAGGCCCCATGCCAGCATTTGAACCAGGGCAACCTGCATGAGAGGCAGCAGCTCTTCCAACTGCGCCATCGTGCTGCCCTTCATGAGATCCTTTATAAATTAAATTATTTCAGAGAAAATTCACACCATCCTTCCTACTATTGCCTCTGATTCCCTGTCAGATGAGGCAGTTTTAGAAAAGTCACCCTCCATCCATTGTCTTCCGCTTGTTCCGAAGTCATGTCGTGGGGGCAGCAGTTAGCAGGGAGGCCCTGACATCTCTTTCCACAGTCACGTCTTCTTGCTCTTATGGGAGGACCCCAAAATGTTCCCAGTCACCAGAAATGTCACTAGAACCTGATTTATGTTTGAACTGGTTTTGCCCTGTTTGCAATTGATCCCAAGTGACGGACCGACCAGAACACAGAGACAGAGTTATAATAATATAATAATGTGTTATGTGTTGCCATCATTGTATGTTCCCATACAATGGCGAAATTGTCTCTCTGCATTTAACCCATCCACCACCAGGTGGAGCAGTGAGCAGCTATCGAAAGCACCCTGGGAGTGATTGGGGTAGGGTGTGCTGCTCAGAGACACCTCAAGCTGTGCAATAACTGGGGATCGAACCTGGGACTTTCAGGTTCCGAATCAGCTGCCCTGCCATACCCCCTCTCAGCCCCTGTCAACTGTAATGTGCTTTATTTAAAGGCGCTGGTGTAGTTTAAAAGAAGAGGGGACAAGGTGAGTACCGTACTTGCTTTGGTATATCCGTCCATCCATTATCTTCACCTACTTCTTCCTTTTTGGATCGTGGGGATTGTCAGCGCCCATGTCCAGCTATCACTGTGCGAGAGGTAGGGATGCAAATCTCTCATTGTCTGGTGATTTGATTCAGATTTTTGGTGTCACAATTCCATTCAGAAACAAATTTTGATTCAGAAATGATTTTTCTAAAGAAATGGTCATACATTTTGTTTAAATTATGTAACTGACAAGATTAATAAATTTTGTTGAAATTATGTAACTGACAAGATTAAAAGATTAAAGAGCAATGTAAACAGAACATTTATTTAAAACAACAATTTTAGGTTCCTTACTGTATCAAATCTTTTTGCATTATTTTATATTTATACCAAAAATAGGAACAAATATAGGAGTGCAAAAAAAATTATGTAACTTAAATTACCAGTATCCGAGGTTCGACCAGTATCCGTCGGATAGTCGAACCTCGGATTCAGGAGGAGCAGTGTGGTTTTCGTCCTGGTCGTGGAACACTAGACCAGCTCTACACCCTCAACAGGGTCCTGGAGGGTGCGTGGGAGTTTGCCCAACCAGTTTACATGTGCTTTGTAGACTTGGAAAAGGCATTCGACCGCGTCCCTCGGGGGGTTCTGTGGCGGGTACTCCGGGAGTATGGGGTACCAGGCCCATTGATATGGGCTGTTAGGTCCCTGTACGACCGGTGTCAGAGCTTGGTCCGCATTGCCGGCAGTAAGTCAGGCTCGTTTCCGGTGAGAGTTGGACTCCGCCAAGGTTGCCCTTTGTCACCGATTCTGTTTATAACTTTTATGGACAGAATTTCTAGGCGCAGCCAAGGTGTTGAGAGGATCCGTTTTGGTGGCCTTAGAATCGCTTCTCTGTTTTTTGCAGATGATGTGGTCCTATTGGCTTCATCAGCTCGTGATCTACAGCTTTCACTGGAGCGGTTTGCAGCTGAATGCGATGCGGCCGGGATGAGGATCAGTTCCTCCAAATCCGAGGCCATGGTCTTGAGCCGGAAAAGGGTAGCGTGCCCTCTCCGGGTCGGGGAGGAGGTCCTGCCCCAAGTGGAGGAGTTTAAGTATCTCGGGATCTTGTTCACGAATGAGGGAAAACTGGAGCGTGAGATCGATAGGCGGATAGGTGCAGCGTCCGCAGTGAAGCGGGCGCTGTACCGGTCTGTCGTGGTGAAGAGAGAGCTGAGTCAAAAGGCAAAGCTCTCAATTTACCGATCGATCTACGTTCCCACCCTCATCTATGGTCATGAGCTTTGGGTTATGACCGAAAGAACAAGATCTCGGATACAAGCGGCTGAAATGAGTTTTCTCCGCAGGGTGGCTGGACTCTCCCTTAGAGATAGGGTGAGAAGCTCAGTCATCCGGGAGGGACTCGGAGTAGAGCCGCTGCTTCTCCACATCGAGAGGAGCCAGTTGAGGTGGCTCGGGCATCTGGTTAGGATGCCTCCTGGACGCCTCCCTGGTGAGGTGTTCCGGGCATGTCCCACCGGGAGGAGACCCAGAGGAAGACCCAGGACACGCTGGAGGGACTATGTTTCTCGGCTGGCCTGGGAACGCCTTGGGATTCCCCCAGAGGAGCTGCTCCAAGTGGCTGGGGAGAGGGAAGTCTGGGCCTCCCTACTTAGGCTGCTACCCCCGCGACCCGACCCCGGATAAGCGGAAGAAAATGGATGGATGGATGGATGGATGAAATTACCAGTATTAGGTAGGGTATCCTTAGTTGCCTGTCTTTTTCTAAAATAAAACAAATCTAGGAAACAAATAATTCATTCATCCATTATCTTTACCCACATTCATAACTGGCTGTAACTACCGTACACCCATCATCGCACCCTGTATTCACTGGTTAACTGGCCATCATTAATTGAATGTACACTGGTACACTTTCATCTTTAAATCACTTCTTGGTCTGTTGTCTTCATACATCTCCTCCTACATGTCACTGCAGTGGACTCTCAGGACATTATTACATGCATTGTTCCCTCAGTGCTGACTGAACTTGGCAACTCTGTTCCTGTATCCTGGAATTCTGAAGCTCTCAACCTTGACCTCTTTGAGTGGCTTCAAACATCTGCTAAGTTCATGGCAAGAACCAACGCTGATGCATGCTCAGTGCTCCAGGTAGAAAAATCCAACAAAATTAAGTCAGGTCCTCTGGACAGTTTCTGGACTCCAGAAATCACCGGAGCAGCAACAAACTAGTTGATCCAGAAGGAGCCATTTATAAGACTTGAGTTTGTTGCAGCTCCTTAGACTGAATAAGTCTTTTGGATAAAACAAGAAACGTTTCAACAAGAAGAATCCATCCAGAGGACCTGACTTAACTTTGTTAGTATTTTTTATGTTTTTACTTTGTCAGGTACCTATTTGGGATAAATGGAGTAAGAAAGTTCATGCTCAATAATCCAGGTCAAATCCAATAATTCTCAGTCGGGTCATCTGGACAGTTTCTGTTTTATAGAAACATTTCACCCTCCATCCGGAGGGCATCATCAGTCAGAAGAGTTCCAGCAAACTGTTTCCCCACCAAGCAGTAAACACCTTAGGTGGACCAACCAGTTTGTTGGAGCCAAGATGGTTTCTGGGGCCGTCCTGTCCCTCGTCGACTCCTCCCAGGCAGGCAGCCATGTCCAAAGTGGTTCAAGGCAAGAAAGTTCATGCTCAATAATCCAGGTACCAAATCCAATAATTCTCAGTCGGGTCATCTTGGTGGGGAAACAGTTTACTGGAACTCCTCTGACTGATGATGCCCTCCGGATGGAGGGTGAAACCTTTCTATAAAAAGGAAACTGCAGATGACCCGAATGAGAACTATTGGATAGTTGGAGTACGGTATCTAAAAAAGCTAAGTCTGGTCCGCTGGAAGTTTCAGGTTGTCATCAGCAAACTTGATCCACTGTGAGAGGGTGCTATTTATAAGTTATTAAGTTAGTAATAGTTATAAGCTATTTATAAATGCTGATAAAACAAAAGGGATGTTTTTTTTCAAGTAGGAAGTTGGTCCCAGCAGATCTTCCTCTGATTTTATCCTCAAACGGTGTCCCAATTGAGTTTGTTGATTCCTATAAATATTTGGGTATCCTGGTCGATTCACATCTCTCTTTTAAACTCCACGTGGAAAACCTAGTAAAGAAACTGAAAGTTAAACTGGGTTTCTTTTTCAGAAATAAATCATGTCGATCAAAAACAATATTGTGTCATTATTTTTGTTGATTTAAAAAAAGCATTCGATACTATTGATCACACCATTCTCCTTGAAAAATTGAACAAATATGGTATTAGAGGACCAGCATTACAGTGGGTATCTAGCTATTTAAAAGATAGGAGACAATTTGTACAAATAAATGATGTAAGATCTGACCTCTGTAATATCACATGTGGAGTTCCCCAAGGCTCTGTACTTGGACCAAAGCTATTTATTTTATATGTGAATGACTTGGTAAATGTGTCAGGACTCCTTAAATGTGTACTTTTTGCTGATGATACCACTTTTTTCTGTTTAGGTGAAGATGTAGAACAAATGTTGGAATTGATAAAGACAGAATTTGTCAAAATACAAACTTGGTTTAAAATCAATAAATTATCATTAAATCTAGAAAAAACTAATTACATGATATTCAGTAATAAAAAGAAAACTGTTGATGTTCCACTCAAAATTGAGGGTGTTGAGATTTGTAGAGTGAGTGAGGTGAAGTTTTTGGGTGTTATCATTGATGACAAACTGACATGGAAACAACACATAAATTCTGTAAGAATAAAAATAGCTAAATCGATTGCAGTACTGTACAAAGTCAGAGACCTATTGAATGATAAAGCTCTGTATTTGTTGTATAACACAATCATTGTTCCACACTTAATCTATTGTATTGATGTTTGGGGGAAAGCGTGTAAAACAATCACAAAGCCTATTTTTGTATTACAGAAAAGAGCTGTAAGAATTATCACTAGAAAACATTACCGTCATCCATCTAGTACATTATTTTATCAACTGAAGTTATTGAAGTTCCATGATTTGGTAGATTATAATATTTTATCAGTTATGTATAGGGCTCAGAATAACGCATTACCTTTAAATATACAAATGCATTTTGTTAAAAGACAAAGTTGTTATAACCTTAAGGGAACAGAGATGTTTATAAAACCACAATTCAGAACTAGTTTGAATCAATCAATCAATCAATCAATCAATCAATCAATCAATCACCTTTATTTAACCAGGTAGAGCCCGTTGAGATCGAGATCTCTTTTACAAGGGTGACCTGGTCAAGTGGTCAGCAGCACACGTCACATTGGCAATAGGCATTTGCACTTATCAAAAAGAAAATAAAGAAAACTACAATCACAGTAAACAGATGTTGACAGTTCAAAACCAACAGGATATGACAGATTTCTATATACATTATATACAAAACAAGCAGACAGACCTCGGTTGGGTAAATAAAGTTAAAAAAAATCAACAATGACATGTATATTGGATAAGTAATGGTTAGAAACATCTGCAATGGTCAAGTTTCTTGATGACATTTTCTACTACGGTTGACATAAAGGATCCAGGAGAGATGAATGTTGATAGTTTCAGATCTTTCTGTAAGTTGTTCCAGGCTGAGGGGACGGCGAAGCTGAATGCTCTTTTTCCTAGTTCAGTTCTGACAGGAGGAACTGACAGGAGGACTAAATCGTTAGAGCGCAGGGAGTAATGACTGTGTGATGTTTGTATTAAGGAGGTGAGGTATGACGGGACTAGGTTTAGGAGGGTCTTGTAGATGAAGGATATCCAGTGAGTGTATCTGCGAGTGCTGAGAGATGACCAGCCAGATTTTACGTAAAGCTCACAGTGATGAGTGCGATAACTGGAGTCAGTAATGAACTGAAGGGACGTTCTACCTCAATCCAGGGAATTAGATTATGGAATGGCTTGGAGAATGAAGTTAAAAATGCCAATTCAATGTTTACATTTAAGAAAATGATCAAAATGAATTTGTTAAAAATATATATATAAAATGACGTAATGTGTATTGTATTAGTTAGAAAATTAGAAAGAGTTAGTCATTTTGTACTGTTGGTGGAAGATTATTATTGTTTAATCTGATTGTTTGAAAAAAGGGGCAGATATAATAAGATTTATTCTTCTTTCTGCTACCTTTCATTTTTTTATATTTTGTACATTATCATTTATGGGATTGTCTTGTATTGTGTTTCTTTTGTAAAAAAATGAACAAATTTAATAAACATAAACATGTCTATCACTGAATGTTAGGAAACGCCTTGTATCTGTGACTTTCCTTCCCTCCATTGATTACGGTGACATTCTCTACATGAATGCTCCTACAAGCACCCTGCGGATGTTGGATGTTGTCTATCATGGTGCACTAAGATTCATAACTGGCTGTGATTATCGTACCCACCACTGCACCCTGTATTCACTGGTTAACTGGACATCATTAACTTCACGCAGACTCTTCCACTGGTACATTTTCATCTTTAAATCACTTCTTGGTCTGCTGCCTTCATACATCTCCTCCTACATGTCTCTGTGTGAGTGCAGCTACAGCGTGCGCTCTCAGGACATGATCACCTGCAGTGTTCCGTCAGTGAGGACTGAACTTGGAAAAAGGGCCTTCTCCTATTCTGCTCCTGCTTCCTGGAATATCTTAACTCGTATTGAACTCGTAGTTCTTTAGTTTTAGCAGGTCACTTTCGTAAATGAGCCTATGAGGCTCAATAAGATTTACCTGACTAAATAAAGGTTGAATGAATCTTACAAAAAGATCTCTCGGACCTGACCTCTCTAAATGGTTTTAACTCCACACCCTGTGGATCGGTAACTCCTCCCCCGAAGCAGTTTCAAAATCTCCCTCAAAATAGGTGTGTCGAGAGACAAGGAGGGGTGGAGGTAGAGTTGTGCTTTTGTCCACACCTCCACCTGCAACAACCTAAAACAAATTAAACCTCTAGCCAACAACATACACCAAGCAACAACAAAGGATAAACATGTACCGGTAGATGTATTTATCTATTCCACCCATTCCATCCAAAACCAAAGGCTTAAAAAAATGGGGAAAAAAGAAAAAAAAAAGCTTTCAGGAGTGAAATGTAGCACTTCCATATAAGGTATGCACTTCTCATCTCTGCAGGGGATTGGCTCTGCTTGAACCACCTGTGTGACGTCACACATGAGCAGACACGTCACACATGAGCGTTTGCACAAATAAGAAAATTAAGGAGTAATTCACCAGTTCAACCCATAGAACTACCGTAAACACGTTTTTAGACCAAATATTGCCGATTTACACAGATACGCACAATTATGTGAGCACGGTGGCACAACTGGTAGAGCTGCTGCCTCTCAGCGAGAAGGTTGCCGGTTCAAATCCCGGTCCGGGGCCTTTCTGGGTGGAGTTTGCATGTTCTCCCCGTGCATGCGTGGGTTTCCTCCGGGTACTCCGGTTTCCTCCCACAGACCAAAAAACATGCTTGTTAGGCTGATTGGTGACTCTAAATTGACCCTAGGTGTGAGTGTGAGAGTGGATGGTTGTTTGGTGTGAGTGAGACAGGTCCCTCTTGTAAATGAGTCCCCGTGACTCAACGAGGCTAGCCTGTATAAATAAAGGTTGAATGAATGAATGAATGAATAAACACATAGTGATACCATTTTAAACACATTCTAGGGAGTTTATCAGCTAAAAAAAGTTAATTTTGGGTTTAGTTCCACTTTAAGAATCTTTTGGAATCCTGGCAAAAACCATTGCAGATATGTTCTTGTTTTTGATTTTGTACATACCTTGGTGTTTTGCTAGTTTTGATACTTTGCATTTCACTTTATATTTCTCTCTTATGTTTTTCTGTTGTTTGTTGTTTAAGGAAAATTCTATCATTGCTGTTCATCATTCTTTAGTTTGTAGCAGGTCGCTTTTGTAAATGAGTCCTCAAGACTCAATGAGATTTTACCTGACTAAATAAAGGTTGAATGAATGAATGAATAAGACTGAGCTGAATACAGCACCTCAGACTGAGGAAGTCTTTCGGACGAAACGTTTCTACAGTTTTTGTTTTTTTGAATGTCCAGAGGACCAGACTTAGCTTTTTTAGATTTTTTCTACCTGGATTATTGAGCATGCATCAGTTGGAGTAGTTTCATGCATAGATAGATATCTAT
>JBBPBX010054802.1:0-21931 GCA_038048925.1 Garcialebias charrua | reverse complement strand
TATATATATATACTTGTATAAATATTGTCAATAGCAGGGTAAAACACTCGAAGGTCTTCGAATGCATCACCGCGGTGCATTCACGTGAGAGAAAGTGAAATGCAGCGCGTGCGGTGACGGGGATTGAACTCACCCTGGCGTCTCTGCGGTGCAGGATCTGGTACGCGGCTCTTCTGGTGGGACAGCAGGACACGCGTGGATACAGAGTGTGGCAGACGTCGCTGCCCACGCTGCTGTCAAACACTTTCCTCTCGCGTCTCTTCAGCCTCTTGGGCAGGCTGCCGTCGTAACATCTTCTCCTCCTGATGGGGCTCTGCTCCTCTCCCTCGCTGAACTGCGCGTCTCCACATTCCCACGCGTGGACCGCGATCACCAGCGCCAGCACGAACTGCAAATGCTTCATAGTTGTAATAAAAAAATAAAAAAAGGCTTACAACTTGGAAAATATGCAGTTTATGCCCGCTTCTTTTGTAAAAGGTGCAGTTTGGTGGTTGTGCTTGTTTATGTCACTCCAAAAGTGATGTGTGGTTTAATTTAATCACGTTATTGACACGAGGGGTTTAAAATTAAATAAGCTCTTCCCATTGGGCTATATGGTATCCAGCCAAAATAATAATAATAATAAAAAAATGCCACAAGAAAAAGTAAAATAAAAAGTATCCTGATGAAACAAAAAGAAAAAGTTAAAACCCGAGTCCTCTCAGATGTAATCCCTCACGAGCACGGCGCGGTTCGGCGTGGCGTGTGTGCGTGCACGGGACAAAACAACGTCAGAAAAATCAAAAAGTTGTGAGTCAAGTCCTCAGAGCAGCTCACATGTTTTTCCTGGGCTCTTTCCTCCCTTCTTTTTAACCAGCGCGCGTGAAGGGGGCGAGCGCGATGACGTAGGACTTTCGCGAGGGCGCGCGTACGGACACAGCCGCGTCCACGCGGAGGTAAAACCGTTACCTGGCAGATAGAGTGAGAAAAAGAGAGAGGTGGATGAATACTCGTGTTACTGCAAATGGTTGCAGCTAAATGAATGTTAGACCTCTGAAGAAAATAGTTCCTGTAAATTCAGCTAAATAAAGGTTCAATGGACTGGAGGACTCTGGTGTCCACAGATTGGAAGAAATTATATTTTTTATTTTTTTATTTAATTTAATTTATTCATTTTACATTTAAAATACCAAAAATAAAATAAATAAAACCGTTTAACATATTATATGAAAATAAAATGTTAAATAAATTATATAAATGCCACAGCTTGCAAAGCTCACAACACACCGAGTTAATACATTCTCAATGGATTATTTTAATTCAAGATGCATTAAAACATGATGCAGCTGTGGATATTTAGTTTTTACTCATTTTAAGGATTGTGATGAAGAGGGAGCTGAGCTCTCTGTTTACGGGTCAGTCTAGTTTGACAGAAAGAATGAGCTTGCAGATACAGCTGGTTGAAATAAGTTTCCACTGCAGGGTATAGCTGGACTCTCCCTTTAGAGATAGGATGAGAAGTTCAGTCATCTGGAGAGACTCCGAGTAGAACCGCTGCTCCTCCATATCGAGAGGAGCCAGTTGAGTTGGTTTGTGCATCTGGTAAGGATTTTTATTTTTTACTTTTTATTGTACCGTATTTTCCGGACTATAGGTCGCACCTTTTTGCCTAATTTGCATGCCCTGCGACTTATAGAGAGGTGAGACTTGTTTATGGATTTCCCCCATAGTTTTAGACAAATTTTTGGCTCAGATATGACCGTTTTTCCATTTTGGCAAAAATGGTGCAGTACCACTTTCGGCCGCTAGGGGTGCAGTACCACCTTTGTGGGGCGGCCGTGGCGTAGTGGCAATGGCAGTCGTCCCCCGATCGGAAGGTTGGAGGTTCGAATCCCGGTTCCCCACACCATGTGTCGTTGTGTCCCTGGGCAAGACACTTAACCCCGAGTTGCTCCCGGTAGGACTGGATGGCGCCTTGCATGGCAGTCTGCCGCTACCGGTGTATGAATGGGTGGATGGTTGGTATTGTAAAGTGCTTTGGGGCCCCTCATAGGGGGCTGGAAAGCGCTATATAAATAAGCTCCATTTACCATTTGTCCGCTAGGGTACACCGACCGTTCCCACCTCATGTGTCCGACGAGAGCCTCCTCTGGTAGGATTCACTCTGTCGCAGCCCGGCCTCCTGCTCTGGAGGTATGAACTAGCTACTTCGCTGTTAGCTCAGTGTTTGTTAGCAAATAGCTCATAAACCACACAGCAGATTATTTTTCAAACTTACAGAAAGTAATCACTAGATGTACATTTACAAACTGTTAGCTGTTGGAGTTATTTGAGATAAAATTCGATGTTTTATAGACGTAAATGTGTCGCGGTTAGCTTCGTTGTTTTTCCTTGTACTTTTTCAAAGCGAAAAAATTTAAATCCAGCAGATTTGACCATTACGTGAATTTATTAAGGAACGGTTAAGCTAAGACACATGTTTGCTATAATTTTCAGCAGACAAATAATTGTTTTTACCGTGTTAATCTTGTGAAAAGTCCTTCCGTGCATGCTTCTGTGGTCGTCATTTTCAGCAGGGCAAATGACGCGCTGACGCTTCGCGTAGCGGTGATGCATAATAGATGCGACTTATATAAAGGTGCGACCTGTTTATGGATTTTTCCAATTTATTGACAATAATTGGACAAAGCGACTTATATAAAGGTGCGACCTATAGTCCAGAAAATACTGTACTTTAATCCAGTGGTGTATAGATTTTTGTAGTGGGTATACCGTGATAAAGTTAGTCTTACGTTGGATGTTGGACACCGCTGAAGCCACAGAGTGCAATTGTCCAGCGTTCAATGTAAAACTAACTTTACCGCGGTCGGTCCGTATACTGTGTTTAGAACCCAAAGTACACTGGTTAGTACAATGTAATTGTCAGTTTATTTTGATTTTTAAGCATATTGAACATTTCCAATGTTCTCTGATGCTTATATTTGAATAAATGCACAATAAACTTTGTTGTATTGACACGTTTTAGAATTTATAAAACAGTATCAAAGCAATGTGGGAGTGGTGGCGCAGAGGTTAAGAAGGTGAGCTTGTGATCGGAAGATCGCCGGTTCAAGCCCCGGTACCGACAACATCAAAAAATGTGGGTGGGATAAGTGAAGCGGTCACATCTGTCTCCACCTTCATCTGCCCCACTCTGGGCCCTTGAGCAAGGCCCTTAACCCACACCATCTGCTCCCCTGGGAACCCTAGATATCAGCTCTCTGCTCCACACAGAGGGCTGTGGTAGCTCGGTGGTCTGTGGTTGTGTCAGGAAGGGCATCCGGCGTAAAAACAATGGCCAAGTCTTCGTGCGACTAGTTCGCTGTGGCGACCCCAGACGAAGGGAGAAGCTGAAAGAAGAAAAAAAAAAACAGTATCAAAGCAAAACACATTCAAGTATTAAGTAGTAAGTATACAGAATTATTAATTATACAATAACTCGCTGGATAAGCGAATGTAATAAACAAGTGCTGCATACCAAAATTGTTACGGAAGTGTTTAACTGCCATTTAACATATCAGTGACACGTGCCTAATGATGTGTCATGCATCATCGGGCACTTTTAAGTGGGTATACTGAAATTCTCAAGCTTTTTTAGTGGGTACACTCCGTATACCCGCGTATTGCTTAGACTACACCACTGGGGTCCTCCCATAAGAGCTGGAAGAAGTGGCCTCCCTGCTCAAGTTGCTGCCCTCGTGACCCGACTTCAGAAAAAGTGGAAGATAATGGATGGATGAAGTTTATCACACTCTATCTGAGAGATTTACTATTCACAGTATTTCCCTTTAATCAATAATATATACTATTTGTAAAGAATTATATTGGAAGAAAATATATTTAACAATGTAAAAAGTACTCAATTTCATCAGATTTACTTTTTGTGTGGTGCTGATTGACTTAAATTGACATGAAACAAAACAAATCGCCCAACCAAGTCCAACTGAACTGAATTAAAAGAGAATTGAATTGAAACTAAACTAAACTAGATCAATCACACTGAATTTAAACGAACTAAACAGAATCCAGATCAGTTTTTCTTAAACTGACTGGAAACAATATGAAAAAAAGACTTGAACTGAAGCAGAAGAAACTGAATTGATCTGACTTCATTTGAATTCAATTGATTATAGGATTTTGTTTATTGGGGATTCTTCAGTGGTCTAATGTGTCATAAGTTCCTCAGCCTTGTTTCTTTATCAATAATCAATTCATTTGGTGTAAACCAACCTCTGATCACCTGACTCCTAGTCATTTGTTGTCATGCATTACATTCTGAAATACGTCCTAAATTGGGTATTTTCTCAATAAAATTCAATGGGGACATTTTTCTTGGACATTTTTTTTTTTTTCAAACAGTTGCTAAGCTCATGGGAAAAACCAACACAGATACTGTGTGTTCTTGGTTTTAGTTTCTACACCGCCTTACACCCTAGCTGTTTTTTTTGTTACATTTTTTTAATACCATTTTATTTTCACTTGTAATTCTCAACTTGTATGTCTCCTTTATATTTGTCTTTTGTTGTCTTTGTTGTCCATTGTTGTCATCACTCTGTTAAAATCAGGTCTCTCTTGTAAATGAGTCCCCGAGGCTCAATGGGGTTAACCTGTTTAAAAAAGGTTGAATGAATTCATTTGTCTTGGATTCTTCTCAGAAAAGTTAATTGATTGCAATCCAAAAGGGAAGGTTTAGTTGTGGAAAATACTGAAAAACCAACAGCCCTGCCCTTTTTTTCTTTCATTTTTAGACTAGAAGCTGAAATTCATTACATCAGCAGCACCTGCTCTTACTTGGGGGTCTGTGGCGCTCAACAGATTCCTCGATCTGATTATCTACAGGAATCTGGCGCAAGCAGAATCCAGGAGCGGTTGGTTTGATTGAGCGCTATTATGGAAATGACTGCATGTACCCTCCACTCCCACACCCACACACACCCCTGCATTCCTTACATTACCCAACAAGACATTTCAGGACCAAGTAGAGCCAAGGTTATATTGCTGTGATGTGATGGGGGAAAAAAAACACAGAGCGAAGGATAAACGTAAATCTGCCGCCAATACCACTATCACCACAAACATAAGAGCTCAGTGAACAGAAAGGAATACATCCTGATGCATGCCCAATAACCATGACTGAAGGAGTCTTTTGGATAAAAGACAAAATGTTTCAACAAAGAAGAATCCGTCCAGAGGACCTGACTCAGCCTTGCTAGAGAAAAGATTATAAGTGCATTGTCTGACAGCGTGAAAACATGTGGAATGCAGCTGTGCACCAGAGAGGAGTACATCTGGAGAACTAGAAGTGCAACTCTGAGTTGACACACTGAGGCAGCAGATCTTCTTTAATGCCCATGTAGAAACAATAAAAACAAGTCTGTATCCATGCAAAGACTCTAACCCGGTAGACCTAGTTTTTTTGGCATTTCATGTAAAAGATTAGCCTCCTTCGGACTGGTTTGGCTGATTGGGAAACCCAGAACTGATGAAAATGTCAGTAAACAAAATCTGTTTTCTAACACCTGCTTTATTTCTGATGACTCGGAAGGTGAATTTGTATACACTTAGCATCTTACACTCCCAAGGTATTTGGCTTTGTGTTTGACCATTTAAGAGCCAAAGTGACACTGAACCTGCTTCAGCTCTGATGCTTTTTTTCTTACTGAGAAAACGGAATAACTTGTGTAGTCAGCCTGATTCAAGATATCACAGCTAACTTACTTTAGCAAAAACAAAAACTGGCTTGTAAGCATAGGCATCGCATCAATTGTATGTGAAGGGGACGTGTCCCCCACACATTAAAAGAATATTAATTTGGACCTCCTATTTATCATGAAACATTAGTTCACCCAGTGCTGTTGCTATTTCTTCATGAACAAATCCATTCCACCTGATTAATAGTAGAATACTCAAACCACTAGAAGTCCACTCCAGGTTTTCCTGGTTACCAACATCTCACCACACTGCATGCAGTGTTTCCTCTAAGGCCCCAGTATAGCTCTGCGTTCGGCCGAACGCCGCTCGACGCCGTTCGAACGCAGCGGCACAAGCCTTTGAACGCGGGCGCAAACGTTCCAAGCTCAAATTTTACGACCGCGAACGCAAACGCGTTGTCTCACGATAAACTGGCCGGCGCCGTACTGTTTTGTATGTGACACAAATATATTAAATTCCCCTTCTTCATCCCTGATCTGGCCTTTTCTTTTGTTTTTTTGCCAAAAGTCAAGGGATCGCTTCCTCCTCCGCTGACTCCATGACTGAAATGATGAGGAAATGAATGAATTTGTCACGAGCGAATTAAACTCGGGTTCAACGTGGCTGTGCGAGGTTCTGCAGATTTTCTGGTGTTCTGGTGTGCTGGACCAGCGCTCCCTGTTTTTATTTTATATTTTAGAACGTTTTATTAACATGTAAACACAGAACACCGCAGCGGCTGCAGCCAGAGCCAGCTCATGCCTTTTTTTTCCCCCCACCGACCTGTCAATCAATTCAGTAGGCGTGTCAGCAAATGACCAATCAGCGACCTCAATTTGTCCCGTAGGTAAACGCTCTGCGCTGCTGCTGCTCAAATGACATCAAGTATTTGGAGCGAAAACGCGAGCATTAACGCGAGAACGAATGCAGCGCTATACTGTTAACTGCCTGCGCACAGAACGCGCGCGTAGAGCGGCATTCGGCCAAACGCAGAGCTATACTGCGGCCTTAGGTCACTTGCCTTGGCAGGACGCTCATCTCTTTGAGGTTTTTGCACATGGGGAGTGGGGAGGACAACTCTATGTTGTGCATTAGATTAGGGTTACGCTAGTGCCGGCAGTTGTTGTAGGATGCGTGAGGGAATCAGAGCGTTTTCTATTCACACAAGGAGAGCTGTTGGTCAGGCTACTTCTTGTGCCATGCTTTCTAAAAGTTATTGAATCAAGAGTTTATTTACGTAGGTAAACATAGATGTTTAACTTGTCCAAATACACCAGAATGCAGGAAATGGCATCCCAGACCCTCCCACCAGTATGTCCCCTACACATTAGAAATGCTTCTGATGAAAATGCTTGTATCACAATCACTTTTAAAAATATTAAAGATACCGAGTTAAAATTTGCTTTAAAGTAACTGAGAATCAAAAAGGCGTTCAATACAGGATCAACTGGACTTTATTTGTTGCAGAAAACGTTTCGACTTCTGTCCAGAAGTCTTTTTCAATTCTGAATGGAAGCTGTGAGAACGAGAAGTTTTATACATGCTTACAAGTCACGCACCAACATATGAAATTGGAAACTGAGATAACACCACAAATTAACTAAAATGCCCATTCTATTTAAATTGACAAAACGACACATCCCAGCTTAAACAAAAGGGGGTTTGTAACACATACATGTAAATTGAAAGATCACACCTAACAGTAGGAGGTTCCCTTGAAGTCTCTGTTAGAAGACACAAAACTGTATGTAAATTGACAAACAACACCTCCCAAACAACAAAAGAGGCTGCTCAGAGAACTTTGTTAGTCTAATTTACAGACAAAGCATCCCTGCTCCCATCTGGTGTAAAACGTTTCGGAATCAAATCCAAAACTGAGTTATAAGTCTTAGACAGTTGAAATCTCAGACCTCCTCCTCTGTTAAGAGAAGGTTTTTCTCTCTTAACATACACAGCTTCCTTTACACCCCTTTCAAACCATCTGTGTTCTCGGTCCAAAATTTGAACATTCTGGTCCTCAAAGGAGTGTCCCTTGTCCGTGAGGTGGAGGTGAACGGCTGAATTTTGTCCAGAGGAGGTTGCTCTCCTATGTTGAGACATTCTTTTGTGGATAGGTTGTTTCGTTTCTCCGATGTAACGGTCTGAGCAGACTTCGCTGCACTGGACTGCATAAACCACCCCACTCTGTTTGTGTGTGGGGGTTCTGTCCTTCGGATGCACCAGCCTCTGTCTGAGAGTCCGGCTGGGTTTGAAGTGTACTGGGATGTTGTGTTTGTTGAAAATCCTTCTGAAATTCTCTGAGACTCCAGCAACATAAGGAATGACAATGTTTTTCCGTCTGTTAGACTTTTTCTGTTCATTATTGTGTTTAACAGATTTCCTTGCTGACTTGACAAACGCCCAGTTGGGATATCCGCATGTTTGCAGAGATGTTTTGATGTGTTTCTGTTCCTTTTCCTTCCCTTCTGTCCTTGTGGGGATGTGTTCTGCCCGATGCTGTAAAGTTCTGATGACAGAAAGTTTGTGCTCCAGTGGATGGTGAGAGTCGAACAGGAGATATTGGTCTGTGTGGGTTGGTTTTCTGTAAACTTCAATATTGAGACTGTCATCTCCCTCCATATGCACCAAACAGTCCAAAAAAGGCAGCTTATTGTCGTTAGCATCCTCTCTGGTGAACTTGATGTTGTTATCAACAGAGTTAATGTGTCTGGTGAACGCTTCCACCTCCCTGGCTTGGATTTTGACACAGGTATCATCCACGTATCTGAACCAATGGCTTGGAGTTGTCCCCTCATAGGAGTTTAGGGCTCTCTGTTCCACTTCCTCCATGTAGAGGTTTGCAACAATGGGTGACACTGGAGATCCCATGGCACAGCCGTGCTTCTGTCTGTAAAAACTGTCATTGAACTTGAAATAAGTGAAGAATCATTTCCAACACTCATTCTGAGTGCGAACAAATTGTGTGTCCTTGTTTAAAACTTTATCATATCAGATGGCAGGTGTCACAGTTTCATCAAGGAATGCAAGTTTCAATTACAAATGTGAATTCAGAGGACAAGCTTCAATGGTAGCTTTAGTACACTTTAGCAGTAACATCATGAACATCAACTGTGAAGGGGAAAACCCAAAGTAGGCATTAATCGGCAGACCATTCCCACATTGCAGTGTATAGCCTTTATGTAGCCAAAGCCAGCAACTTACGGTAATAAAACTGTTTGACAATTACAAAAGTTTGACAGGTAAAATACACGGGTCCCTCATTGGAACCGTTTGTTAGGAAATTAAAGTTTATCTGACAGTATAACAAGACAGAACCCGTTTAAGGTCGAAGCATTTCTGCAAAGAACTGTATTAATTATTATTTTTATTTTTTTGCTTTACCATTTTTAAGGAGTCATTAATGTCAGCACACTGCTAAACGTTGCTCAACCATATGGGAACTACATGGCAGTTAGCCCTCTCCTTGCAGCTTTGTGTGACTCTCACACCTTCTTTAATGGCCAGTCTTTGTTTGGCTGTAGTATGCCATAAGGCACACAGACCTCCACAAGTGTTCACAATGTCATTAATAGTCCTGAAAACAGCTTAATAAGCCTCTGCCATCTGTTGGTTAGGAAAAGCTCCAAAAATAAAGCAAGCAAGAAAGAAAAGAAAAAATCAAATCCAGTAGTAATTTCCAGTTGTGGAGTGTGCCTGATTTCCACTTAATCAGCATCAACAGCTCTAAATCACAGGACTCAGCCGTCAGACCACACTACCTCACTTTTAGCTTCCTCTCTTCTCTTCACTTTTTACCACCCCAGAGTGTCCTTAGGCCTTGTTTGGTGGAGGTATACACACTGCATGAGTAAGAAAAGCCACCCAGAGCTCCTTAGAGCGATGCAGTGGCACAAGACACATGCCGGTACAGAGTTACTCAAGACAGAGTGTCCTCTAACCAAAGCCTGTAAGCTAATTTTAAGAGACATTCTGCAATGGTGTCTCCTATTACGCCATCCAGAAAAATAAGAAACTGATCAGATATTTAGGCATAACAGATGCCTTTCCAGATGTCTCAATGAAGTGATGTTTTTTTACTGTTTTTAACATTATCAGAGTTTGGATGGGGTCAGTTATAAGTTTTACTTGCCCACAAAGGAAAAATTGACCATAATTGACCATACAAGACTTCATCTTGATGGCATTCTGTTTCAAAGACAACATTTAGGTTATTGAAGCTTTTTTTCATATTCTCTGAGCACAATCCCCTAAAGGCAAGGACGAGGTTAATGTGCAGATTGATGACTCTTTGTGGTCACTTGTTTGAAAATGCTTCTGTCAGGATTAAACAGAGTCGAATGGGTGTTTGGCACAGAACATGTACATGTATGTGAAAATTGCAGATCCCTGTGCTGAAAATGATTTTCGTGGGATGGAATAAAGGCAGATGGCTGGTGGTAAATGTTTGGTGTGGGCAGCAGTGATGGTGGTCCCTGACTGTTGATGCTCTCCTTCGTCATTCCCTCCCTTTCCTCCCTTGTTCCCTGTTGTCCTTCCCCCATCTGTTTCTGCTTGGTCTGTAAAGCAGGGGCGGTCCTAGCCTGTTTCGTGCCCTGAACGAACAACCCCTCCACCCCATCCCCTGAGCCCTCATCACCAAACGCCTCCGCGCACCCCACCACCCCTGGGTGCGCAGACACAATTCACAATGCCATATCATTTAGATTACCATGAACAGTACCACCACAGACACCCAAAGTTGCTTTGAATATATTATTCAAAACTTGAAATTGAAGAAACTAGAATGCTATAAACATGCAGAGTAAAACACATAAATACTGTATACCATCAATTTAAAAGTATACAATACAAATGCAAAAAATAATAATACTGTAGCAAATAAATACAATTAAAATAAGCCATTTCTAAATTGTATCAATACAGAACATTTAAGAAAATCTGTAGTTTCACTTTTATCAAGACACAAATTTCTCTGTACAGATGTCAAGGAAGATCTGAACCTTTTTTGAACAAGACAGTTCACACTATTGTGCTTCAAGAAACACAAATTAAATTGCACAACTGTCATGTACTGTATAGTCTTACCCTGCTTCTAACAAGTGAATCTACAGTATTACTTTTCAAAGAAGAAATACAGATTAAACTGAACAACTGCCACCTAAATATTGACCCTTCTTGCCTTCCTTGAAGCAAAGTCATCAATAATGTCATCGTATGAAATTTGCTCAGCAGTTGTATGGTTGATACTGAAATAGCAAATGGCTAACAACTAAGACAAAAACAAAACAGGTCTACGTCCAATTTGTGAAATACAGTATTCATAATAGGATACAAATCAACTCCTCTTCCAGTTCATGGATATTTAACATGGTCCTAGCTTCATCACAAGATCATTGCATTTAGTAATTATAGTAGCCTAATATTACTTTCTCATGTACGGTAGGAGTTTAGTTTTAGAATTACTGTATTTATATCTTCAAAACTGTAATATTTACTGCTGAAAACCAAATATGTCATCATCCATCCATCCATCCATTATCTTTTACCCCCTTCTTCCATTTTTGGGTCATGGGGGTAGCCGGTGCCCATGTCCAGCAATCACAGTGCGAGGGGCGGGGTACACCCTGGAAAGGGTGCAAGTCCATCACAGGGACACATAAAGACAAACAATCATTCACTCTTTCACTCACACCTAGGGACAATTTCAAGTTACCAATCAGCCTAACATGCATGTTTTTGGTCTGTGGGAGGAAACCGGAGTACGGAGGAAACCCACGCATGCACGGAGAGAACATGCAAACTCCACCCAGAAAGGCCCCCGGACCGGGATTTGAACCAGCAACCTTCTCGCTGAGAGGCAGCAGCTCTACCAGTTGTGCCACTGTGCTGCCCAATATGTCATCCTAAGCAGCTTAATTAATTATAAAGTAATAGTAAGCCCATCTTACAGCAGGCTATAGCCTACATAACAGAACACCTTTCATGCTCCGAGAGATGACACAGCTGCATACCTTATGGAAGTCCATCATTATCTAATGGAGGCTGAACAGCTGCAGAAAGAAAAGCTTTACAGAGAGTGGTGAAGGCTGCACAGAAGACTGATTAAGTCAGCCTCCCCACCATCACAGACATTTACACCTCCAGATGCAGGAAGAGGACCACCTGCATCATGAAGGACCACACTCACTCAGCACACACACTTAATGCCCTGCTCCCCCCAGGAAGGAGTGTAAGGAGCATTAAGTGTAGAACCACTAGACTGAGGAACAGCTTCTACCCTGAGGCTGTTAGACTCATGAATCTCTAATCAGGATAATCACTGTGAAAAATCACATCATGATGCTGCTGATCTGTTTCATGTTGCTGTTGATCTGTTTCATGTTGCTGTTGATCTGTTTCATGTTGCTGTGTTCATTCGTGCTCATCTGCTCACACAGACTTGTGTTTGTGCTGCTGTTTGGCGTATTGGTTTTATGCTAGTAGTGCTTAGTGCATTATTTAGTTGATGTTTTTTTTAGTTCATGTCTTAGATGTTACCCTGATGCATGCTCAATAATCCAGGTAGAAAAATCTAAAAAAGCTAAGTCTGGTCCTCTGGACATTCAAAAAACAAAACAAAACAAAAAAATTGTAGAAACGTTTCGTCTTTCATCCGAAAGACTTCCTCAGTCTGAGATGCTGTATTCAGCTCTGTCTTATAAATAGCACCCTCTCACATTGGATCAGTTGGCTGATGACAGCTGAAACCAGCTGCTTACATGATCAAGGAGGACCATCAGCCTAACGATGGATCGTTAGCACCCTGATGGTTGTTTGCTATTCACAGAGGGTTGAGTGATACTAGCAATAACAGCATTGTAAGAGGAAGACAGTTGAACCCGGAGGCCTCCACCCCTGTTTAATGATGGACGGTTTCTTTTCACAAAGATGGCCTCCTTTACTCCTCTCTCAAACCATTGTTCCTCTCTATCAAGGATGTGAACATCTTCATCCCTGAAAGAGTGACCGCTGGCCTGGAGATGAGTGTAGACCACAGAGTCCTGACCTGATGATGTTGATCTTCTGTGCTGGGCCATCCTTTTGGCCAGTGGCTGTTTAGTTTCCCCGATATAAGACTGATCACAGCCCTCCTGACACTGAACAGCATACACAATATTACTCTGTTTGTGCCGGGGGACTGGATCTTTGGGATGAACCAGTCTTTGCCGTAATGTATTTTGGGGTTTAAAAGCCACTGGGACGTTGTGTTTAGAAAATAAACGTCTCAATGTCTCTGAAACTCCCGCAACATATGGAATGACCACTGGTCTGGGTCTGGGTTCCTTCTTTTCACCTGATGGCTGGCTGGAGTCCTGTTTGGGTTTCTTCTCTGCTTTCAGGAAGGCCCAGTTAGGATATCCACATTTCTCTAGAGCCTGTTTTGTGTGTGATTTCTCCTTCTGTCTGGCTGCTGAGTTAGTGGGGACGCTGTCTGCTCTGTGATACAGAGTCCTGATGACTCCTAACTTGTGCTCCAGAGGGTGATGGGAGTCAAACTGTAAATACTGGTCTGTGTGGGTGGGTTTGCGGTACACCTCAGTTTGCAAATATCAAAGGTGGGCACAGACCGCTAGAGAGCGCTAAAGCGCTAATCCGCTTACAGCGGACCTAAACTATTTGTCAGCGTTTTTGTGGTTTGACTAACTTTTATAATTCATAAGCGGATTTGTGCTATTTTTATTTAAAATGCAGTACCGCTAATAACTAATTATCTATCAGTAAAAACGAAAAAACTTATTTACAGGCTCTTACGCTGGCTCTCGTAGCTGCTTGTTTTACCTTTTTCCCCCTTGGTGATGGAGCAGAGAGGAGGGGGGAGGGAGCAGAGGGGAGAACAGACGCGGATCTACCATGTAGGCAAATGATGCCGTTGCCTGGGGATCCCAATCAGCAGGGGCCCCGGCCCCCGCCCCGGCCAGTCACCTACATCACTAACATTGCTCCTGCTTCTTAATGTACATTTAACATAAAAATAATTATAGTTACGATGAAAACGATCATTAAAAACGCAATACAAAAACCGGTCGATTTCTGTATCCCCCTGCTAAAAATGGACTATTCCATCTTGACATCTTCCGGGTCAGAGGTGAACTCGGGTGCTAACGCTCTGTGGCTAGCTGGTTGTGCTCGGTCTCTTCATAAATTATGGGAGAACCCCGCTGTATCAAGCTAAATTAACGCGGCCGGAGGATTGTATTCTGTGTTTTGTGTCAAACACTCGACGGTGAGTCGTTCGTTTTATGTATTTGGGTTCCTTTTATGAAATAGAAATGCGGTGGCGACACACCCATGTATTTGAGATTTAAAAGTGGTCTTAATGATTAAAAGATCATTCTCTTTTTGTTAATTTCATGGCCGAATAGAATATATATACGTAAAGTATTAAATAAATCCTTTGATTTTTGTAATTTCATCCTTTTAGGATCATTTTAGTTACTTTTCATTAAATCTGTTGACTGCCTATAGAAATTTTGATAACAGTTTAGTCCTGTGTATAAAGTAATGCTAATTTTTGTTTTGTTTATGACCTTGTTTAGGTCAGGGGTTTTTTCACCCCCTGTTCCCACCCAGGATGGCAAGCTACCAGATCCCCGCAGCTGTGCGGTAGGACTTAAATTGCACCAAACTATTTTTTTTTGACATATTACCCTGGATCATGAACTACAAACTACCAGATTATTGATTGATGGACCTTTAATCATCCGGGATTCAAGAACTGATTTAAAATAGAAAAAAAAGAACTCTTGGGTGTAATCAGGGTCTGTTTTGTTGTGTGTATTTTGTCTATTGGTTATACTCAAAGAAAATGATTATTATTACAAACAATATTATTATAAATACCTTCCTGTCTATTGGTTATACTCAAAGAAAATGATTATTATTACAAACAATATTATTATAAATACCTTCCTAAGTCTATACAATACAAACAACTTAAAACTTGCTTCTTGTCTGATGGTGTTTTATTTTAGCACTTTGAGATTTTTATTAATGAAAAGTGCATTATAAATTGAATTCATTATTATTATTATTATTATTTTAGAATTAGCAGTTTAGAATTTAGCTTCCCCTAATTTTCATAAGACATTAGTGCTTTTGAAATTGCGGACCTAAATAAATTAATTAGTGTTTTAGAAATAGCGGAACTAATTTTTGGATTAGCGCTGCCCAGCACTGGCAAATATCCTCTATCAGAAACTGAGACCTCACAGTCCAAGAAAGCCAACCTGCCATTTTTTTTTTTTTTTACATGTGATGGCTTTGTTCTTGTCCATCTTTCATGTGCGTAATTGGGATTGGAGCAGAGTATGGTAGGTTATCGCTGCCTAACATGGATAAAAACAACTTAGTTCTAAACTAATTCCCTTTCTTTGGTGTGCAGATTCGTATTTGTATTATTTTTTCATCAATTTCACACAAATAAGCTGTGAACTATTGGCTAATGTTCACAAAATTATGAATTAAATGTATTTGTTTGGGAGCAATTAATAGTGTGATTTACTTAGTGATTCCTTAGTGATACTTAGTGAGTCATCAAGAGGAGCCAGTTGAGGTGGTTTGGGCATCTGGTAAGAATGCCCCCTGAATTCCTCCCTAAGGAGGTGCTTCAGGCATGTCCGACTGGGAGGAGATCCCGGGGAAGACCCAGGACATGCTGGAGAGACTATGTCTCTTGGTTGGCCTGTGAACGCCTTGGAATTCTCCCAGAAGATCTGGAAGAGGTGGCTGTGGAAAGAGATGTCTGGGCTTCCCTTCTCAAGCTGCTGCCCTCGCGACCCGTCTTTGGAACAAGTGGAAGATAATGGATGGATGGATTACTTAGTGACATCTCTGTCTCAGCAAGGGAGATGAAAGAATTCACCTCCCCGTCTTTCACAACCTGTCAGACCTCAGCAGAAGCTGCATGCACTGCACTTGTCAGAGGGTGCCCACTCCTTGCTAGTGGGCGATAAGAAACCAATATGTAGGCTAGACTATTGTTATGTGCCAGGGCACATTATTATTTTAAACTCCAATATGTTTTGTTTATGTTGGCTTCCAACCTGGCTGCACTGCTAAATACACCTTTTTTACAGCCTGATTTAGCTCGGCCTTGATTAGTGCACTCTATTGAGCCTGCCTATAAATAGGCTGGGTGCAATGATCTGTCTCAGAGGTGTGGAGGTTTGTGCTTCTCCGCCCACCCCTCGCAACTTGGTTGTCACTCCTGAGGGAGTGGTGTGTTGAGCAGGTGCATGCTCGTGTGGAGCTCTGGTAAACCTAGGAGCTTGTGTGTTGGTTTGCCCATGGAGGGCTTAGTAGTTTGTGCTAATCACTGACTGTTCGACACTGTTTTTGACACTGTTTTTAAATAGGTTTTGATCTGGTGAGATCGGTAGTCCTGTTTTCATCTTAATGTTACCTTAGCTGGGTGTTTAAACAGGTAGTTCAATGCTGGGAGGGGCTTCTACGACCCTATAGGGGTTGGCCCACTTTTGGTGTCGTTTTGTTCTTTTTGGCCGACTCACCAGGTCCAACATTTGTTTGTACTTTGTTTTTATTTGGGACACAGGGAGCCTGAGGGTGAACTCCTGTTTTTTTTTTCTCCCCAGAAAGGAGCTGGTTGCATGAAACATGCCTGCAGCTTCCAGGAGTTAAACAAAAATAAAACTTTTTAAACCTTTTTTTATTTTTTTTAATTATTTTTTTTATTAAATTTATTCATTTTCCATCAATAAAAAACAACATTTAAACATACAGTGTGTAATATAAAAGACATAAAATGAAAGGAGGCAGAGAGAAGAAATAATCTTATAGTATCTGCCCCCTTTTTTTTTCTTTCAAAAAACAAAAAATACAAAAGCAAACTCAATCCAGACAATTAACTAAGGCAATGTTTTTCAAGTAATTGAACAAAAAAACTTCATTTTTTGACTAAATAATTACTAATAGAATCGATTTAACTAAAGATTTTCGTATTTTGTTAACAACTTAGATTTGATCATTTTTTTAAACACAAGCATAGATTTAGCATATTTAACATTGTTTTCTAAATTGTTCCATAAATCAATTCCCTGTATCGAAACAGTCCGACCCTTCAAACTGGTCCTATACTGAGGTTTTGCAAAAATCTCAGTTCCCTTAAGACTATAACAAGACCTTCTTTTGACAAAAAACTTTTGAACGTTTGGAGGCAGTAAGTTGTTTTGAGCTTTATACATAACTAATGAAATATTATAATCCACCAAATCATAAAATTTCAATAACTTAAGTTGGTTAAATAATATATTAGATGGATGACAATAAGGTTTTCCTAAAATAATTCTCACAGCTCTTTTCTGTAAAATAAAAACAGGCTTTGTTATAGTTTTAAATGCCTTCCCCCAAACTTCAACACAATAAATTAAATGTGGAACAAAAATGGTATTATATAACAAATGCAAAGCTGTCTCATTCAAAAAATCTTTAACTTTATACAGTACCGCAGTAGATCTGGCTAACTTAATTTTTACCGAAGTGATGTGCTGTTTCCACGACAGTTTGTCATCAATTATCACACCCAAAAACTTCACCTCATTTACTCTCTTGACTTCCACACCATCAATTTTTAGAAAAAAATCCATATTCTTTTTTGTATTACTAAATAACATGTAATTGGTTTTTCCAAGATTCAGTGATAGCTTGTTTAATTTAAACCAGGTTTGTATTTTTGCAAATTCCATTGTTATCAACGCAGTCATTTGTTCAAAGTCACTACCAAAATAAAAGAAGGTAGTATCATCAGCAAACAATATACAATTTAGCAGTTCAGACACCTTCACTAAATCATTTACATATAAAATAAACAACTTTGGTCATAGTATCGAGCCCTGCGGGACTCCACGTGTAATTGGACAGAAATCAGATTTTGTATCGTCAACATACACAAACTGCTTTCTGTCCGTCAAATAACTTTGTATCCACTGCAGAGCTCGCCCTCTAATACCATACCCGTTTAGTTTATTGACAAAAATAGTGTGGTCAATGGTGTCAAACGCTTTTCTTAAGTCAACAAATAAACTTATGCAGTGTTGTTTTTGATCAATGGCTGTGGTGATTTTTTCTGTTAATTCCATAAGTGCCATTGATGTGGAATTTTTTGATCTGAATCCATATTGGCTAGGACTCAAGATGTCGTGTTTTTCAAGAAATGTATCCAATTTGTTTACAAATACTTTTTCAAGAATTTTAGAGAATTGTGGTAACAGTGAAATGGGTCTATAATTGTCAAAAACACCTTTATCACCGTTTTTAAAAATAGGGATCACTTTAGCAACTTTCATATTATCAGGAAATATGCCCTCTGAAAGAGACAAGTTACATATGTAAGTAAACGCTTCAATGACCTGATGTATTATATTTTTTACAACCACCATATCCATGTCTACCCAATCCCTAGATCTCTTGTCTGCAAATTTTTCAACTATCAAAAGTATTTCCTTATTGTCAATTTCTTGTAGAATTATAGTATCTTCACAGTCTTCAATCAAATAGTTCACATTTCCATCAACACTTGGGATTGTATTTGCAAGATTTGGTCCTATATTCACAAAATGGTTATTAAATTCATTTACAATTTCATTTTCATCTTGCATTTCTTCATTGTCTTTCTTGAAAAACTGTGACAAGCTCGTATTATTTTTAGGATTTTTCAAAACACTGTTCAAAACTCTCCAGGTTCCCTTCATATCACCATTTGTTTTATGTAATAAATCACTATAAAATTCTCTCTTTTGTCTTTTTATAATTCCTGTTAATTTGTTCTTGTATTTTTTATATTTAGTCTCCGCCTCGGGAGTTCTGCATTTCAAGAAACAAGAATACAGATAGTTTTTTTTCTTGCATGCATTTCTTAAACCTGTTGTCATCCATGGTTGATCAATGGAACGTACTCTCATATTGTGTTTTTGCACACAATTTTTTTTGTACAAGACATCCAAGATATTCATAAACTCATCATAAGATTTGTTTACATCAGTCACGTAAACATCTTTCCAGTTTTGTTTGCTTAGGTCATCTTTTAATTTATCTAATGCTTTTTGTGACGTATTTATTACTATATTTCTTGTTTTTTTTTTTTTTTTAGTTGTCTGTGTAATGCTATTTTCTATATTATAAATTGTGAAAATTGGTAAATGATCACTCAAATCGGCAATCAAAATACCACTTTTTATATTCTCATTTGTTAAGTTTGTGAAAATATTATCAATTATTGTGGAGCTATGTGTTGTTATTCTGGTTGGATTTGATATCAATGGAAATAAATTTAAACTGTACATTGCATGTGTGAATGCGTTAATATTGTTTGAATCAGTCTGATTTCCCAGGTCAATGTTGAAGTCACCACACAAGAAAATTGTTTTGTTTCTGCTCTTTTCTAATAACTCCAGGATTTTATCAGTGAATAATTCCATATTTGATCCAGGAGATCGATATGCACAGCTTATTATGATGTTTTTGTCTTTTCTATTTATTATTTCTATTGTTATCATTTCCATTGAATTGTCTACAACTATGGACATGTCACTAATTAATTTACATTTTATTTCACTGTTAATGAATAGAGCAACTCCTCCACCTTTTTTCTTTTTATTTCTATTCATATGATATAGGTCATGTATAAGCATTGTTTATGTTTTCATCATTTAACCATGTTTTGGATAATGCTATTATTATTGTAAACTTTTTGTTTAATTGCTTCAAAAAATCTGATATCTTTGATAGATTTGCATTTATACTTCTACAATTGAAATGGATAATGGAGATACCACCATCTGATACCTTAATTGCGTTAAACTGTTTGTCATTATAGTATTTCCTTTCTCTTGTAACAGGAAGTAAATTGTTTACAATTTCATCTTCAATATTATATATTTTGAATTCTGATTATTCGCCCATCATTGTCATTTAAAGTATTTGACCATCGGATTGTTTGTTATATGAATGTTGTTGAGAATTTTACTAGACAGTAGATACTGTGCTTCTAAAAGTTCTAAGTTCTTCCAAACTTCTCCAAGTCATTTAACTCTCATTATTTCAGTTAGTAATAATAATAATAATAATGAATTCAATTTATAACGCGCTTTTCATTAGTGAAAATCCCAAAGCGCTACACACATTGAATGCTACACACATTCATACACCGGTAGCGGCAGACTACCATGCAAGGTGCTTTCCAGTCCTACCGGGAGCAACTCGGGGTTAAGTGTCTTGTCCAAGGACACAACGGCACATGGTGTGGGTAACCGGAATTCGAACCGCCAACCTTCCGATTGGGGGACGACTGCCATTACCACTACGCCACGGCCGCCCCACATTGGTAGTGAGCCATCCTGTTTTTTAATCCATATTTTACTAGGGATGGGGCAGATCCGATCCAGTATCGGTATTGGTATCCGATACCAGCCTTGTTTACATATCGGATTTTCAGAGCAGAGACTGCCATCTTTCCGATCCATGATACACTGCAGTTGTCTTCAAACTATGGAATGGATTTCCTGAACGGAGGCGTGTTTTATGAGCCCAGAGTAGTAAGACCCGCCTCACATTCAGGAAATCCATTTCCTAGTTTGCCCCTTGCAGCCAGGTAAAACGTGAGTAAACACAGAGAGGACTGGAGGACTGTGGCTAACGGCTAACCAACTTTTCATCTTGGCATCAGAGTCGGTCAGAGTTTATTGATTTTTGCATGTCCGCGAACATGTCTGCTGTGTGGATGTGTTTTACTCTTGAAGCACCGCAAAGCAAGACAGCAGCGACGTGTACGTGTCTGCAGAGCCGCGTGCGTGTCTGCAGAGCCGCTGTCCAGAGAGGAGGAAGCTCCGTCGCGTCATATAATACCACAAACGTGATGAAACATTTGAAAAAGACCACAGTAAAGAGCATGACGATTGTTTAGCCCGGCGGGAGAAAGACAAACGGAGCCGACAGAAATCACTTCTGGACTCGTTTCAACAGCAAGGTAAACTTCCGCTGGACAACGTGAAAGCTAAAGGGATAACCCAGAAACTGCTAAACAACTTGTCAGGAACACTGTCAGCCAACCTGTGGGGTTTGCTGGAAAAGATTGTGACTTTGCTGGAACCCTTTGAGGAGTTAACCAGAGAAATCAGCTCAGCGAGCTCCTCTGCAGCTGATTTGATCCCAGCCGTCACCATTTTAAACACCTGCTCGCTGATAACAGTGTGGACAGTGGCATCAAAACTTTGAGAAGCAGCCTCCTCCAAGCTGTCAGCAGGTGATTCCATGACATCCAAAGTGAACCCCTGTATGCTGTTGGACAGGTGAGGCATATTTTTGAATGTCTTGTAAATGTCTCCAAAGCTCTGTGGGATTATGAAAAACAAAAGGCTGAGCTGTGGCAGCCATCTTAAACTGGATGTACTTTAAAAGTCAACCAGTCGTAGAGAGCCCTTCAGTGATTATCTCTTGAAAGTTTAATCAAAATCTGTCCAGCGGGTCATGAGATATTTTGCTAACAGACGGCACCATTGATTCCAAATAAATAACGTTATAATTTTAAAGAAAGATCTTATGCATTCTACTAGTCCCTTGAATATGCTTTGGGAATGAGTCTCAGCTACTACCGCACCACATTTCATCTAGATTTTTTGTCAAATTGACTGAGTTGTAGTCAATTTTGTGTTGTTTTCAGTTGGCTGTGGCAGCCATCTTAAACTGGATGTACTTTAAAAGTCAACCAGTCGTAGAGAGCCTTTCAGTGATTATCTCTTGAAAGTTTAATCAAAATCTGTCCAGCGGGTCATGAGATATTTTGCTAACAGACGACACCATTGATTCCAAATAAATAACGTTGTAATTTTAAAGAAAGATCTTATGCATTCTACTAATCCCTTGAATATGCTTTGGGAATGAGTCTCAGCTACTACCACACAAATTTTATCTAAATTTTTTGTCAAATTGACTGAGTTGTAGTCAATTTTGTGTTGTATAAGTTCAGTTAGCTGTGGCAGCCATCTTCAATTGGATGTACTTTAAAAGTCAACCAGTCGTAGAGAGCCCTTCAGTGATTATTTCTTGAAAGTTTAAACAAAATCTGTTCAGTTGTTCATAAGATATTTTGCTAACAGACAGATGCAGAATACAAACATAATTGTTGACTTTTGGAAGCATGTGATGAAAAAGAGACTGGGTGAAAGTAACT
>JBBPBX010054801.1:0-23326 GCA_038048925.1 Garcialebias charrua | reverse complement strand
GGTAAATGTTTTTTTTTTTTTACTTTTAATGTATACAAAACACAATGATTGACCCATCTTTCTTTGTTTATGCAAAACAAGGTACAAGAATCACTACTTCTCAGCAGAGGGGAGGACCAGATGCACACCTGCTGCAGGAACATTCTCTGAAGTGGGACCTCCTGACATCGATGAATCTGCAGCAAAAAGGTCTACTGTTTGCAGTTCAAGATGAAATCTTAAAGGAGAACATTGAAAAGGAGCAACAGCTGGCCAGACCTTCAGCTATGCAGGTACAGAACTACCCGTTTCTTTCCTGTCGAAAGGGGCCAGGACCCATTGGTCTACTGGAGGATTAATGAAAATTGTTTCCCTCATCTTGCCTGAACCTATCTCTCTGCCCCATGCACAAGCATTGAAAGCGAGCGCCTGTTTAGTTGGCTGGACATGTAGTACATGTAGATGAGAAAAGAAGTCGCCTGTCTGGTGACAAAGCAGAAATGCTTTTGTTCATCAAGAAAAACCTGCCACTAATGAAAAAATGACTGGAATAAGTCTGTGAGGACAAACTTACCTGTGCGAGTGTTATTTCTTATTACCCACTGACTTGAAAATGTTACACATGCTGCATTATCAGAGTCAGAGAGAGTCAGAGAGTCTTTATTGTCATTTGCACCGCATGTGGTACATGTGATGAAAACGAGATTATGTACACGGGGTCCCAGTTACATCCAACAACAAATGCAAGAGAAACACAGTAATAACATCTAGAATTAACTAAGAAAAACATCAACTAGTAATACACTAAGCCCTAATATAGTGGAAAAACATCAGTAGCTATGTTTACATGGGCAAAATTCTGTGACCGGATTGAAATGTGCTCTGATTGCATAATTAGATAGCACCGTTTACATGCGCCCAATCCGTTCATGACGAGTGTTTACATGCAGCAGGCTTTTATTCTGACCAGAAGTTCTGACATGCGCAGAGTGGTACACTCCCCTTAAAAAAAACAAACAAAGAGGAAGTTACTTTTGTGAAAACCACAGAAGAAGAAGTTACTTCCGGGACGAAAGTAAACAAGACGTCAAAAATGAACCCGCACCAGACTGTAATGACGGCAACTTGAGTTTTTACTGTACTCCCAGATTGAACTACAGGTGAAGCAGCGCGTGCTTTTAGTTTTTTTATTCACAGGATGAGAGCGCTGGACGTCCTCTGTCCTCCAAGCTGTCGTGGACAACAACTGTTGGTAAGATAATAAAAACGCTGTATGCTAATAAACTTTTTTGCCCTTTCTTTTTCTACCTGTCTGCATGATACTGTCTGTATTTGTTATTAATTACTATTCTTCCTCTGTTTTCCTGTTTCTGGAGCATCAGTGTCACGATGCCAGGCAGTGCCCTGCCATGATGCCAATGTCCTGCGCCACTCAGACCTCTATCAAAGGGCTCATCTGTTGACAAAAGTAAGGCTAATACTGTATTTACTATATTGTATTTAGTATTACTACAACGATTACAGCTAAGTATCTCAAAGTAGAGATGCTTAGCTGTAAAGTTTTATTTTTAAAAATGTTTGTTTGAACCATATCTTTAAACAAATAGTTAAATCTTGCCAAAATGTAAGGCTAACATTTACTATATTGTATTTAGTTTTACAACTATTACAGCTAAGTAATCATTAGACATACTTAGCTGTAAAAGTTTTATTTAAAATTTGTTTGAACCATGTCTTTAAACAAATAGTTAAATGTTGCCAAAATGTAAGGCTAAACTTTACTACTGTATATTGTATTTAGTATTAAACTACCGGTATTACAGCTAAGTAATCAGTAGACATACTTAGCTGTAATAGTTTTATTTAAAATAAAATTTGTTTGAACCATGCCTTTAAACAAATAAGAAGTTGAACACTAAATATTGGCATGTCCTTTTTTTGCAGTCTGTGAGGAACATTGAAGGAAAGGACGTCCGTCTCATTGTTGGTGATCGTACCCGCTGTTGGACTGGCTCGTCAAAGGATACGCAAACTCCTCGTCTGACTCAAGTCATTTAAAGTTTACCTTAGCTCAGTCAGGTG
Organism: Garcialebias charrua; assembly: GCA_038048925.1. Classification (NCBI taxonomy): domain Eukaryota; kingdom Metazoa; phylum Chordata; class Actinopteri; order Cyprinodontiformes; family Rivulidae; genus Garcialebias; species Garcialebias charrua. Next base: position 21,265 of record JBBPBX010054801.1, on the reverse strand, counting down.
GAGGTAGAGATGACCTTCGGGTTGATGAAGTCACGGTGGAGAGTTCTTCTAAAAAGATACTTGTCATGTATTTGTGTTCACATGCAGTTAACATTTGTATAAAATTATTATCACAATAAAAAACTGCAAATACTAGTGAACATCTGAGCTCTTTAATGGACCAAACATTTTAACAAATTCTTGTAAACAATTGATATTGCTTGTTTGAAACAAGTTTCTTTCTTAGTGCAATTTGAGGTATATCAGAAAAACATAAAAATTAAACATTCAAAACGTTTGTGCAAAACAGACGATGTGCACAGATCAAATCTTGTAATGACAACAACAAAAAAACATTGTTTGGTCATTTAAAACTACAGTAACCTGTAATTCAGTAACTTCTTTATCAACTCATCACATACTTTCACAATTTCAATGTATGCATGTGATTTCGGACAACAAAATTGGTGACAAAATAATCAATTTTACTTCCAAAATGTATGTTTCTATATCCTGATAGAACAGCAAATGTGTTTTTATCCTGTGAGTCATGCAGAAACTCAGAGTCCTTATTAAACCACCTGACTGTATTAAAGCTGCTATATGTAACTTTTCTAACAATATATTTTTAACATATTTCTTCACTCTGTCACTAGATTGATGTTAGAGAGGTAATCTCTGAAAAAAAAAAAATATTGTCCCCTTGCTTCTCCAGGTGGTAAATAAGCATTTCTAAAAAGAAAAAGTGACCCGCCATTTTCCAGCCAATAAAAACAAAGTTTGTAACCAGCCAATAAAAACCGAGCTTGAATTTGAATCAGCCAATAAAAACAGAGCTTGAATTCAAATTTCAACAGACCACAAGGGGGCAGAGCCATATATGGCTCTGAGGGGGAGGGATCAGAATGCTTTGCTTGTTGAAATTTTTTCTAAGTGCTGATGTTCTACAGAAACTGCAGACTGAACCTTTAAGTTAGGACATCTTAATTGTACCATAAACTATCAATTAGGGATGCACCGATAAATCGGCCGGCCGATCGATCGGCTCCGATTTCCTTAGTTTGGGGAGATCGGTGATCGGCCGATCTTTAAATGAGAAGCCGATTTTATCTACCGATTTTATCTGCCTCAGCAAAGGTTGGAAAATCCTGAAAATTTAGGGTACATTTTGACCTTTTAACACCTGAAAATCAGTATCGGCCAAAATCGGAATCGGTAGGTCAGACTTTCTAAAAATCGGTAATCGGTGATCGGCCAGAAAATTGAAATCGGTGCACCCCTACTATCAATCCTACTGTCTGTGTAAAAAATACATTTACAGATCTGTCAGGGGACAAATAAACATGGTTGTGGAGAATTGAAACATTTTCAAATCAGTTTTGAGTTGTTCTAAAGCACATGTGTGAACTTCTTGGGATTTCTCAGTAGAAGACGTGGGTCTTGCATCTTCTGCCACCATCACCTGCCACCAACACCTGCCACCTGCCACTGTCTGTTGTGTGCTGCCACCAACACCTGCCACCTGTTGTGTGCTGCTGCCAGCTGTCTCTGCAAAGCCGGACTCATCATCTGAAAAACAAACAAAATAAAGTTTAACTGGACCCCTGATATGTTGAAATGTGTTAGGTTAATTATGTGGTTAGTTGGAGTAGTGTTATAATGTACAATACAGTATACAGTACTGTAGTTCTATGCAAGCCCTACAGCTACTCTTATTTCTTATTATAATTAAATTTTTACATATTTGTTGTTTCTAATTACTCCAGGTAATACAGTACAGAGGGTTAATGTGTTTTGAAGAGTCTAACTTACCAGAAAGGATGCTTTGCTCCTGGTTAGCTTCCTCTCCTCAGATTCCTCTCCTCATCACCTAGATCCACACCGCTGCCTGCTGTGTTGGAAGTGGCAGATCTCTCATCCATCAACACGTAAAATGAAAAAGTGGTGGGGTCGTAGCCACTTGTCCCGTTTTTGTTTTTAGCTTCGTAGCACTTAGCTTTAAGCTCTTCCAGCGATCTCCGGCTTCTTCCAGCTTTTCATGTACTTGTTTAAATAACTCCGTGTTCCTACACTTTAGGTCAAGGTGTTTGATAGTTTTGAGCTATTTTAACGTTTCTATTACAAATGTTGCATCGCTCACCGACCAGTTTTGCTTCCCCATGCGTTAGCGTTAGCATCTACCCACTAGCCAGGCGGAGAAGGAAACACGAGGGGGGAGAGGGGGAGGGTTGGATGTGGGTGCGCGCAGCGCACATGCGCAGTCAGGACAGTTTCCCACAGTCCGATAAAAGGAACAGATCAAGTGTTTACATGCACACCGAACGGGTAACGGATCGGCGTAAACCACCCGTTTCGATCTGATCACAAATTAGGCCGGATCATGCCGAATACACAAAAAAATGACCCGAACGGGGTGTTTACATGACGCACTTTTGATCCGATCGGCCGTTTGATCCGATTACTTATGTCCATGTAAACATAGCTAGTATAAACAGCAGCAAGAACATGAGTCTGTATGAGCAGATGGTCACAGATGAACACAGCAACAAGAAAACAGATCAGCATCAGCATGATGTGATATTTTGCAGTGTTTATTTTTATTTTATTTTTATTTATTCATGAGTCTAACAGCCTCAGGGTAGAAGCTGTTCCTCAGTCTAGTGGTTCTACATTTGATGCTCCTCAACCTCCGTCCTGAGGGGACTTTTTGTTTTTTAAATTTTTAAATGAAAATAAAAATTAATTTAAAATGTAACAAGTGAAAGAGTAAAATGAACTGATTTTTTATGGTTAAACTTTGTTTACAATAAAGTAAGATTGGAAAATTTAAGGTACATTTTGACCTTTTCACACCTGAAAATCGGTATCGGAAAATCGGAATCGGCAGGTCAGACTTTCTAAAAATCGGTGATCGACCATAAAATTGAAATCGGTGCACCCCTAGTATTCAGGACAGCCAGACTCATAGCCACCAGTTCTAAAGATATTTAGATTAGGCTCTGATTCACATGGCAACCTTCTTAAAACAACTCTGAAAAGCTCAGCTTGACCCAAATTTCAATTTTGCCATAGTTTTTGATTCATCATATGAAGAAGTGACCATCATTGGTAACAGCATAAAACATGATCAAACATCCATCCATCCATCCATCCATTTTCTTCCGCTTATCCGGGGTCGGGTCGCGGGGGTAGCAGCCTAAGTAGGGAGGCCCAGACTTCCCTCTCCCCAGCCACTTGGAGCAGCTCCTCTGGGGAATCCCAAGGCGTTCCCAGGCCAGCCGAGAAACATAGTCCCTCCAGCGTGTCCTGGGTCTTCCTCTGGGTCTCCTCCCGGTGGGACATGCCCGGAACACCTCACCAGGGAGGCGTTCAGGAGGCATCCTAACCAGATGCCCGAGCCACCTCAACTGGCTCCTCTCGATGTGGAGAAGCAGCGGCTCTACTCCGAGTCCCTCCNCCAGTTTTCCCTCATTCGTGAACAAGATCCCGAGATACTTAAACTCCTCCACTTGGGGCAGGACCTCCTCCCCGACCCGGAGAGGGCATGCTACCCTTTTCCGGCTCAAGACCATGGCCTCGGATTTGGAGGAACTGATCCTCATCCCGGCCGCATCACACTCGGCTGCAAACCGCTCCAGTGAAAGTTGTAAATCACGAACTGATGAAGCCAGTAGGACCACATCATCTGCAAAAAACAGAGAAGCGATTCTAAGGTCACCAAAACGGATCCTCTCAACACCTTGGCTGCGCCTAGAAATTCTGTCCATAAAAGTTATGAACAGAATCGGTGACAAAGGGCAACCTTGGCGGAGTCCAACTCTCACCGGAAACGAGCCTGACTTACTGCCGGCAATGCGGACCAAGCTCTGACACCGGTCGTACAGGGACCTAACAGCCCTTATCAAAGGACCTGGTACCCCATACTCCCGGAGTACCCCCCACAGAACCCCCCGAGGGACGCGGTCGAATGCCTTCTCCAAGTCCACAAAGCACATGTAAACTGGATGGGCAAACTCCCACGCACCCTCCAGGACCCTGATGAGGGTGTAGAGCTTTTTATAACATATATAGTAGAAACACCGCATATGAACACCGCCGCAGTCTTCAGCGAGCTACATGAGCTGACTGAAAGCTGTCAATCATTTCAGTAGGCGTGTCAGCAAGTGACCAATCAGCGAGCTCAGTTGAGTCCCCTCCGTGCGCAGCTGCTCATATTACAACAAGGAGAACGCGAGCGTTTGAAAGCTGATAGTTTATGAAGTATATCAGCAAAACACATGCGCACAAAATGCGCTCGTAGAGTGGCGTACCTGAGGACGCTCAAGTGTATCTCGGCCTTAGAGTTACGAATCAGTCTAACATGCATGTTTTTGGTCGGTGGGAAGAAACCAGAGTACACAAAAAAAACATGCATGCACGGACAGAACATGAAATCTCCGCCCCCCTTGCTGGGATTCGATCCAACAACACTACGAGGCGTAATCACCCCTTTTCCTTTTCCAAAATCTGTTATTCTTCATCTTTGACTCCCTTTGAAAAATCACACCTTTTCACCTTTTTTTCTTTAAAAGGGTAAAAGTGAAGTGGGTAGATTGTGGTAACATTTTCATTTGACCATATCAACCACCCAGGATCACCCAGCATGTTACCCAGATATTAATATCCCACTGTGGTTGCACACAAGTTCAACAAGTGTTTGGTGTTGAGTCGTTTTCAAAAGCAGGGACAGAAACAAACAACCCCACCGACAGAGACAACAGGGCTCTGACCTGAAAAACATTCCATGTCCATCAGGATTTGAAACAGTGGCTGAGCTAACTGAGCCATGAGGACCAGCTCCGCTGTGAGCCCAGCTGGCTGAACAGAGCTGGACAAAAGAAAGGCCACCAACCCGCTGCTTGTTTACTGTTATACCACTGTGATTCCACAGAAGCTGTGTCAAGGTGACATGTAAAAAATACTGAAACACACATTTTATACAAAACTCCCCATAAAAAGTTAATAAAATGCGCTCACTTGACCAAAGTTTTAGGAAGTACAAAAACAAATAACACAAATAATTCTAGTTTAAAAAGTGGATTATTGCTTATTTCCCAAGTTTTCAGATGCATTAAATTTTCATTCCAACCTTTTATTAATTTGCTTCGATTCAATGCTTCTGTAACATGTACAGAATGGGTATTGCATTCCTGAAATAATCAAGATCATCCCAAGCGAAGAAACAACGAGGCAGATTTACCAAATAAAGCACAAGAACGTCTGTTTACAAATCATAAATAGCACTTGTGTGTGAAGTGCTAAAACTACTGACCTGCACACAAAGACCTTGGCAGCTAGAGGAGGAGTACAAATTGGTGCAGAGTAAATAATCAGAGACTGACAGCACCAAGCAGGAGCTCAAAACTTTACTAGTATTTATTAGAGTTAATCCTGTTCATCTGTGTGCATGAAATGTGATTCAGCTCGGACATAAGAAGCAGATATTAATATATTAGCAGTCATTCATCACATTATTATTATTTTTGATTACAACTAATCCCCAGCTGCTCCCTGGATACTTTCCAAAGCTGCCCACGTCTCCACCTGGTGGTGGATGGGTTAAAAGCAGAGAGCTAATTTCACTATTGCATGGGAACATACAATGATGACAATACATAACACATTATTATTATTATTATCATTAACTAATGTGAATTAAACTGTGTCGATTAGTTTTATGTGAACACTATTCAAATAATCTTGGAGGCCCCCCAGGCCAGCAGGGGGCCCTAAGAAGCTGCTTGGTTTGCTCATGCTCAGTTTAACTCTGACACATCGGTTTCATGATTTACCATTGAACACACGTTTGTAAAGAAATGTCAAGGAACACCCCAAGGAGCCAGAACTATCAAAGAAAAACCTTCACCGTCCTTGCCTTTTTTTTACGATTCTTCTGGGACACAGAATAAATTACAACATTAACATTTTAATAATACATTTTCAGTGTATTGTACAACACACCCATCCATCCATTATTTTTTACCCCCTTCTTCCTTTTCGAGGCTCACTGGTGCCCATGTCCAGCAGTCACTGTGCGAGAGGCGAGGACACCCTGGACAGGTTGCAATAGGGATGCATGATATTGGATTTTTGGCCGATATGCAATATGCTAAAACTTATTTGGCTGACAACCGATACTGATAGCAATATTTTACTTTCCTTTGTCAGAACATAGCCCTCTAATTTAGGCTTATTTGCTACAAAAATTGTACAACAGCTGTAAGAGCTGGTAACATACTGTTTATTCAGTATCAGCCATATATGCATAGCACTTTGACTTAAATATAAGCATTAGTCACCTGTGATGCTGTCTCACTTGTGGAGGCTTGTTCCAGGTTCCAAGCTGCAGTGTGGGATCCTCTGCACTTCTTTGCATGAAGGACAGACTTTTTAAGTTCAAAGTTTTTGTCTATCCATTGTGCTGTAAGACTAATCATGCTAACGGGTCAAACACTCGACGTCCAAATGTCTGTGCTAAAACTCACCCAGCAAGTCGTGCTATCAGCTATTAGCTTCTCAATGACGTCGGAAATGACGGTTGTAACTCGGGTAACGTTACGTCAGAAAAATATCTCAGACTGGGGACGATGTAAAGATGCTTAACGTAGTCCATAAATCTTCGTAACCCGACATTCTTAATGAACACAATCTTCCACATCGCCGACATTTTGACTTTTCCTCTCTGCCGTGATCAGATCAGGTAAGCGTGCATGACGTCATCATGCTGTGCTTGTCACTGGGTTGTCATACAAAAACATTGTATTTTATAACAGTGAGTTATTTTTGATGGAATGGATGATGTCCGATATTGAACTTTAACGCTAATATCAGCCGATACCGATACCATGCCGATCATATCTTGCATCTCTAGTTGTAAATCCATCACAGGGACACGTAGAGACAAGCGAGACAAACAAACATTCCCTCTCTCACTCAAACCTTTAGAGTTACCAATCAGCCTAACATGCATGTTTTTGGTCTGTGGGAGCAAACCAGAGTACCTGGAGAAAACCCACGCATGCACCGAGAGAACATGCAAACTCCACCTAGAAATGTCCTGGGCCGGGATTTGAACCAGCGACCTTCTCCCTGAGAGGCAACTGCTCTACTAACTGATCAGCCATGCCTCCATGGACAAAACAAAGAAGCAAAAAAAAAAGTAACGCAAAAAAAGTAACGAAAAATACCCTGTCCCATCAGACACTAATGCCTTTTGTGGCGGTAAATAATGGCAGAAAACTGCATGGAGTAAAGTTCAGTAAACACATCTGTGAGATTCACTTTAAAATTCTCCAAATTTTGCTCGTTGAAAAGGAAACACCCATCAGAGCCCGCCTCAGAGTCAGGCAGAAAGGTCACTGTGTCCACACCTTTCATTGTACAGATTTAGAGCAGTGCTTGAACATTTAAAAATAAAAGCTGCTGAATCACAGCAAAACGTACTTTTGGTGAAGCGCAGCAGATGTTGCTTCTGGAAAACACAGAAATGGCCATAATTCAATCACTTGAACAGGAGCTATTAGTTCTGGCAGTAGCTGAGCATCATTCCTAGCACCTAATCAAGGACCTGACAGAGTATGTCATTTAAATAACTCATGCTCGTCTTTCTCAAAGCAAGTTAAATTTCTTACGTTATTTTGTCATCTTTACTATTTCGTTCCAATAAAACAGTTAAGCTAGCCATCATTTAGTACATTGTCTTTTACATTTTAATATTTACAAAACTATTTTTATGATTAAAAGTTGGATTTAGCTTCACTTCTGCTTCTTCCTGCTTTAGCTGCACAGAAAAGTTTATGTCTGTAATATCAGCCTTTTGTTCCACTCTCTCCATAGCTGGCACTAAACGCAGAGACATCATTCCCGTCCTGGCAACCCAGGCCCCCCTGACAAGAATGCATCCATTATCTGGCTCTACTTTTGCCAAGAGTGCATGAGTAAGAGCGGTCTGCAGAAACAGCTGTTAAGGGAGTGATCAAAAAAAAAAAAAATAGGGGGGACTTCTTTGATTACGACTCTTTTGTTCACCTTCCAGTCAAACCTTTCTATTCACTGAGAGCTTTCTATACTGAGGGATTTCACAGGACAACACTACGTAATGTACGTTAGCCTCTTAAACTCCATCTGCAGCTGCAAAGTTTTTACTTTCCACTGTGATTTGTTTCAGCTGTGATATTTGTAAATGACTCCAAGGAATCATTAATCCCCCATGATCCCACTCTTCAAATTTGAACCTTCACCTTTTTTGTCACAGTTTATTTTTTTGGTACTTATCTCACCAAAATGAACACGTAGCCTTGAGGACTGCTATCTCCTTGAGTCTTTGGATTGAATTGAGCTCTCCCAGGATTCTGGCAGGAAGCTCCACCCTGATGTTTGTTTTAGACTCAGACTGAAACACACGGACTAGATGAAACTGGTCCCTTCAATCTGCTCATTATACTTTCCTAAATCTGAAGGCACGATGATACCAGGTTTAGTCAGAACTCAACTACATGCACTTACTTTCTAGTAGTTTTTTTCTGAATTTGGCCTTCTTTGTTGTTCTTTAACAAAGCCACAGTATTTTACAGTGGCCATGCATACTTTTACCATCTTCATAAGCATATTCATCAAAAATCAATACATATCTTGTTCTGTTTTTAGGTAGTTTTACGTTGAATGAAGGTCTAAGATTCTTTAAAGTAATGCACATTGTCTGATGCCTTACATGCCATCAGCTTTAGACTGAAATCCTCTTAGGATGAGAAAGGACAGAGTTACAACTGTTGTGGTCATACCTCATAAATGACCTTATAGAATCTGTCATTGTCATGATAACTCAAGAGACTCTCTTGCACTGAGTATGATGGAAATTATTAACAACTACTACCACATAAAATGTAGTTTTGTATCTGTAAGCTGAAGACTAAACCTGGAGCGGGCTGTAGCCTCCTCACCATCACAGACATCTACACCTCGAGATGCAGGAAGAGGGCCACCTGCATTATGAAGGACCACACTAACCCAGCACACACACTTTTTGCCCCACTCCCCTCAGAAATGGTAAATGGAGCTTATTTATATAGCTTCATTCGAGCTGTGTTAACAATCCCAACAAATAGATGGATGTCACTCCCCTCAGAAAGGAGGTTGAGGAGCATTAAGTGTAGAACTGCTAGACTGAGGAACAGCTTCTACCCTGAGGCTGTTACACTCATGAACATCTAACCAGGATTATCACTGTGAAAAATCCCATTATGTTGCTGCTGATCTGTTTCATGTTGCTGTGTCCATTCGCACTGCTCATGTTTGTGCTGCTGTTCGGCGCATTGTTTTTGTACTACCAGTGCTTAGTATATTTATAGTTAACGTTTTTCTTAGTTCATATCTTGGCTCTTTTTACGGTTTTTCTTTTACATTTTAATACTTTTTGTTGGATGTAACTGGGACCCTGTGTACACAATTGCGTTCCACCACATGTACCACATGTGGTGTGTATGACAAATAAAGAAACTTGAATCCTTTAATCATTGAATCCTTGTAACACTGATTGAGTTAGAGCTATTTTTGTACATGTACACAGACACAGGCAAAACATTGATGACCTTTCACAGGATTTTTTTTTTCTTATTCTTTCGATTGCTCTCTTCTTCAGGGGTCGCCACAGCAAAGTAACTCACACAAAGACTTGGCAATTGTTTTTGCACCAGATGCCCTTTCTGACGCAACCACAGACCACTGAGCTACCACAGCCCTATGTGTGGAGCAGGGAGCTGCTATGGGTGTCCGGGGGAGCACACAGTGGAGGTTAAGGATCTTGATCAAGTGCCCAGAGTGGGACAAATGAGGCTGGAGGCAGGTGTGGGTGTTTCACCCACATTTTGATGTTGTCGGTCCGGGAAGTCGAACCGGCGTCCTTTCAATCACAGGCCCACCTTCTCTAACCTCTGCACCACCACGCCCCTGTTTTCACATTAACTATTAACAAAAATAAATGAGTACCAGAATTTCCCCTAAGCTAGACTCACTTTAGTCATTTGAATGTGTAACTTGTTGAATCATTCGGTCACTTTGTGTTGAACTAATCCACCAAACTCAAATGGCTGCCACTGCTACATCATCCAAGGACAGACGTTTATTTTTGCCGTTTACTGAAAATCTTTTGCCTTGAAAATCACAGAAGAGTCTTGTGTAAGACATCCACCTACTTATTTGTTGGGATTGTTAACACAGCTCGAAGAGACGTCAATTTTCCAGGCATGTCTGAGCACGGTGGACGATGGGAGTTCCCATCCTTTCTCCATTTATTCCTTTAGAAGTCGATATACTAACCTCACCATGCTTTCTTATCTTTAGCTCCAAGTTGGAGACTTTTACTCTCGAGCTCAAGTTTGATTTTTATATCTCTGGAATAATTTATACAGTATACAGTATATATAAAACAAGGTATGTTGTATTTGTTTTGTTAACTTTGAGTGTTCGAACTTTTGAATACAGAATTGTACTGTATCTATTTCTAGAATCAGGTGATCATTTCAGATGACAATGAGGACTTTTACCACCCTAGGCCACATTGTGAGAGGTAGAGACCTCTCCCCCCACCGCACCCCACAAACAGGCCCTTCTGTATTTTTCTTGCTGCTGAGACCATTGCAGTGTCCCCTTGCTAATGAATGGACATTTAATGATCTGAGAGGACCATTCAATTGAGTGGAAAATGTGCAGTTTTGCAGAGTACAGCCCCACTCATATCAAACAAAAGGTGCAATCACAGCCTAGGGACGCAGTAACCGGGACGATAATGCGCTGCTGTCAAAAGTAAAACGTCTCTCAATGATCCAATTTACTCTCCTGTACTTTTTCCAGAACACACATCTCTTTGCCGCTCTTTTATTTACAACAGAAGACACAGTTCAAATGTTTCTTTGTTCAGAATCAGCACATACAGCTTGTATGCAACCATAAACCCACTCTTTTAAGTTTTGGCATGTATCAACAGGTCAGAAAAGTCAGAAAACAAAAAAGGCACAGCAAAGAATCCATTGCAAACAGGCAATCAAAAGACAAAAGAAACGCGAAACTTCAGGGATTATAACATATAGGGATAACCGAGGAAATCAGGATGCTGCCTGGATGCTGCACAGACAGGAAGGAGGTTTTATGAGGAGCTTCATAAATCACAGTGTTTCACTTGAACACAGCAGAGAGGAAAAGCAACATGGTGTTGAAGTTGCATTGTTATTGTGGATCAGATTTACTGCGCGTAGCCTCCAGATTGTGTCATTACTCAGCAGGCTGGTCACAGAATTGCATTAGGCCTGGTACCAGCAACATGCATCAGATTTACTGCCTCGTATATTTATCTTTTATCCAGGGTGAAGAGTGGTGAGACTGTTAACAATTTGATTACATAAATGTGTATAGAATCATGTTTGTCCAGCTTTCAGGGACATTTGTTAAATGTGCTTTAAAAAAAATCAGGACCTTCATAATTTCCAGAGATAACACATTTAGTTAGTTTGTATTAAGGATGTAGTGAAGGTTCAAATTCAGAAGAATGAGTCAGAAAGCTGGATGAAAACGGCTGAACCCTTGGTAAACATTGCACACAAGTGACTGTGTGGTATTCACAAGGTTGGATCAGGTTAAATAGGAGGATAGGAGGAAGTAGTCTTGACCAAGTTGTAAAGTTTTCCTTCAGACACAACTCTCCAGACCACCTGAGTGAGAGATGTTAAACTTACCGATGTAGACCTTTGAACTTTTTGTTCTGGTTGTGACTTTCCTTTTCTTAAAAAAAGAAGTCTTATCAGCCTGATGCTCAAGGTTATCAGGTGCCTGGGCACAGAGCCAGACTACCTCCAGCCTCCCCTCAAAACATTTCTTTCTGGCCATATAAATCCTCCACACAGAATTGTTCACTCAAACAAAAGTGTCTCTGCTGGCAGAGAAAGGAATGCAGCATGCAACAACTCCCGTTTAATGATTGAACATTTCTAAGGCTGCAACTGCACAGCGTTTTAACCCATCCTGACCCGATGGGACTTTTTACATTCAACCTTTATTTAGGCAAGTTAATCCCATTGAGCCTCGAGGACTCATTTACAAGAGAGACCTGTTTTCAACAAAGAATGATGACAACAGCGGACAACAGTGACAACAATAGACAATCATAAAAGAGGCGTACAGATTTTTTTTAACAAGTTAAAATAAGATGTAAAAAAAGTAGCAAAAAAGCTAGATTATAAGGCAATTGTAGAAAAGTAAAAACAGGAACATGTCTGCATTGGCTCTTGTCAGGAGTCCAACAGATTCTTAAAGCCATTTAAAGAGGTCAAGGTCGAAAGCTTCAGATCTTTTTGTAAGATAGGAAAAAGGAGCAGAGTAGGAGAAGGTCCTTTTGCCAAGTTCAGTCCTCACTGAGGCAACATTGCAGGTAATCATGTCCTGAGTGCACGCTGTAGCTGTACTCATGCAGAGACATGTAGGAGGAGATGTATGAAGGCAGCAGACCAAGAAGTGATTTAAAGATGAAAATGTACCAGTGGAAGAGTCTGCGTGAAGTTAATGATGTCCAGTTAACCAGTGAATACTGGGTGCAATGGTGGGTATGATAATCACAGCCAGTTATGAATCTTAGTGCACCATGATAGACAGCATCCAACATCTGCAAGGTGCTTGTAGGAGTGTTCATGTAGATAATGTCACCATACTCAATGGAGGGAAGAAAAGTCACAGTTACAAGGAGTTTCCTAGCATTCAGTGTTAGACATGATCTGTTTCTGAAAAAGAAACCCAGTTTAACTTTCAGTTTCTTTACTAGGTTTTCCACGTGGAGCTTAAAAGAGAGATGCAAGTCGACCAAGACACCCAAATATTTATAGGAATCAACAAACTCAATAGGGACATCATTTGAGGATAAGATCAGAGGAAGAACTGCTGGGACCAACTTCCTGTTAGAAAAAAAGCATCCCTTTGGTTTTATCAGCATTTAAGACACGTTTGAGATGGAACAAATCTGACTGGATGATGTCAAAAGCGGATTGCAAAAACTAGAAAGCCTTAGCAACTGTTTTAGCTCGACAATAAACAACTGTGTTATCAGCATAGAAATGTAAGGATGCATCAGGGATGCTCTGACCTACATTACCTATGTAGATTGTAAAGAGGGTGGGTCCTAAGACTGAGCCTTGTGGTACACTATTGTTGACTGTTAATAACAGGAAGAAGTACCATTATGTTGAACACATTGCCTCTGATTGGAAACATAGTTAGAAAACCAACCAATAGCGTGATCTGAGAAACCAATTTCTGAGAGCTTATGACACACAGTGTCAAAAGCTTTAGACAGGTCTAAGAAAAGTGCAGCACAATAATCCTTAGCATCCAATGCTTCAACAATGTTATTAAAAACCTTCAATGAAGCAATCGTTGTGCTGTGTTGTTTCCTGAAACCAGACTTATGGGTTGGTCAGATGTTAAATGAGTCCAGATAATTTTTGATTTGAGAGTTTATCAGTTTTTCTAGAACCTTGGCTAAAATGCAGAGTTTAGAGATTGGTCGATAGTTGTTCAGTGAGGTGGGGTCACCTACTTTCAGCAAAGGAAGAACAAAGGCTGTTTTCCAAGCATCCGGAATAGAGTTTTGGCTTATGGACAGGTTAAAGATGTGGTTCACAGGGACTGTGATGATACTGTATGAGCCGCTAACCTTAAGAAATAAGGTGGAAGATCATCTGGACTTGCAAATTTTTTAGGATCAAGATCTTTTAACAATTTATTAACCTCACTAACTGAGAACGGAGAAAAAGAGAAGGTGTGATTAACTGAGGATTGACTTGTAGGAGGGATTTGATTTGTAGAAGTTTGGTTATTAGGTGAAGTGGCTGATTTTCCATTAGTTAACTGTGTCAAACAATGAACTAGAAGCAACAAAATGTTTGTTGAAACAGTTCAGGATCTCATGCTTATTTGACACAGGAACAGAGTTAACGAGAAGTTGTGATGAGAGGTCAGATAATTGAGGGGTGCCTGAGAGAGATTTGATGGTTTTCCAGAATCTTTTAGGGTCATTTTGATTTTTGGAGGTCTGAGATAAGAAACAGTTACGTTTTGCGGCTTTGATGGCAGTTGTGCATTTATTCCTCAACTGTCGAAAATTCAACCAATCAGTGTCTGAGCCAGATTTTCTCACTGCAGCCTAAAGATGGTCTCTCCTATGCAGGAGGTCAGCTAGTTTGGGAGTAAACCAGGGGGTGTCACGGCCCTTTATTCTAAAATGGTGAAAAGGAGCGTGTTTTTTCACAAAATGAATGAAACTGTTATGAAAAAAGTTCCAAGCAGTGTTCACGTTGTCGGTTAATAGAATACATGCTGGTGAAGATTCTCAGTCATCCAGGACATGATAAGGACAACAAAACAGAGTGGTGTAGTGTATGCGGTCCAGTGCAGTGAGGATTGTCCAGACCTCTACATTGGAGAAACTAAACAGCCTCTTCACAGACGCATGACTCAAGACAGGAGAGCCACCTCCTCTGGACAAAACTCAGTTGTTCACCTCCACCTCACGGGCAAGGGACACTCATTTAAGGACCAGAATGTGCACATTTTGGACTGTGAACACAGATGGTTTGAGAGAGGTGTGAAGGAAGCTGATGTTAAGAGAGAAAAACCTTTTCTTAACGGAGGGGGAGGTCAGATTCTAACTTTCAAAAATGTATAATGCAGCTTTAGGACTGATTCCCAGCCAGTTTTCACACCTGATGGGAACAGAGGAGCCTCATCTGTGAATTAGACTAACAAAGACCCTAAGAAACCCCTACTGTTAAGGTGCAAGGTGTGATTTGTCAATCTACATAGGTATATGTGTATCTTATCTCAGCCTTTAAAACCTGACCCCCACACTCACTGCCTTTTGAATTGAGAAAGCTCCTCGGATGAAGAACGAAATGTCTTCTGTTACAAATAAAGTCCAGTTGTTTTTATATTGAAAGTTTTTTGATTATAATAGAATACACAGCCAGTCAAAGTGAGATAGATCCCAGAGGAATGACTGCTCACAGAAATGTTTCAAATTCCCTTTTTGAATTAATCTGGGCTTAGAAGGTGGACGTTTAATATCTCTGAGAGCTGCTATTACACAGTGATCACTCAAAATGTCAGCAAATACACCTGTACCAGGGAATTTGTGAGGCATATTTGTTGGAAACAGGTCTAAGATGGAAGATTTTTCAAGACAGTTTTTGTTTGGTCTAGTGTGAGAGTCAATAAGTTGGGTTAGATTGAGTGATAGGCAACATTCCTTGAATTGTCATTGAGGAGGTTCGACTTATCCCTGACAATGTTGAAATCTCCTGCCAAAAAAATCTCAGACTTTTAAATTTCCTAGGATTTCCGTCAGGGAGGACATAGTCTCAGGTGTACCTGAGGGGGAACTATAACAACCCACTAAAGATAAGATCTGGCCTCCATTCAAGGTGATGTTTACAGCTAAGGTCTCAAACTGGTCTGGGATTGTTTTAGCAGATACAAGACTAGGAACCAGAGAACCTTTGATATAAATTACGGTACCTATTACCTGTGCTTTGGCCTTTAAAATCTGCAGGCACTGAAATATAGATGGAATTTTTATCAATAAATACTGAAATCATTAAATAATTGCAGAATGTGTAATCTGCCTAAATAGTTTTGTTTTCATATTTATGGTGAAAATTAAGAAGTTTCAATATGTTTAAATTAAAAAAGAAAATAATCTTACATTTTAGATTGTAATGGGTTAATTTCATTTCTCCTCCCTCTGTAAATCATTTACTCTACTAGGTGTTCTGCTTTTTCTCACTTTAGACAAAGCTTTGAACAGGGCTTATCTGATGACATTATTGTTTCAGTGATTTGTTGTCGCATTAGAGCGCTTCAAAACTGGATGTGCACCGAAGGAATAATCAATAACTCGTTTTATATGCTGTTTAAGAAAGTAATTGTTTAAAATACCTGACATTCTGACCTTTGTCAGTCTGATCTAGTGGCTTTAGTTTAGTTAAACATTACTTTTAGGTGTGACAGTAATTTGCTCCAGACAGATTTATGAAAGCACACATTAGCAAAGTAAGGCCCGAGGGCCAAAAGCAGCCTTTTAGACATTTTAATTCGGCCTTCAACATCTTCATACGAATGAAAAAACAAAACAAAAAAACAAAACAAAAAACAACAACAACTAGGGATAGATTTGTTAAAACCAAAATTTGAGTAATGACTCTTGAGAAAGTGACTTTCTTTTTAAATACCAGTTTAGAAAAAATCCCAGTCAGTCAAATATTGAACCATTCACCGATCAAATCATGGCAATATTGGAAAGAAGTTCTAATAAATCTGTGTTTTTTTTTGTGTGTGGGGATTTTAATAAAGACCTGGGAAATAAAACAGACTCAAATAATATCTGAACATTTATAAACTCAATGCACAGTCTAAATCTTTATCCATAGATTTCAAAACCCACAAGAATTACTACTACCCATAGTGCTTCAATAATTGACCATTTTTGTTGCACTTTGTAGCACTTTGAGATTTTCATTAATGAAAAGTGTGTTATAAATTAAATTCATTATTATTATTAATATTTTTACAAATATAATACATAGAGAATTTATGGGTGGCACTTTGATCACAGATGTAAGTGATCACCTACCAGTCTTCACAATGTACAAAAAAGATCAATATAATACAGAAGTAGACACAATTATGAAAAAAATAATAAACACATTAAAAAAATCTCTAGATAAACTAAAAGACGATTTAACAAAACAAAATTGGAAGGACGTGTATGTTGATGATGTAAATATTGCATATGATGTATTTATGAATATTTTCGGAGCTCTGTTTGAGAAACATTGTGTGCAGAAACATTGCACAGAGAGAGAGATGTTGCTGACAAACCATGGATGACCAAAGGGTCAAGAAATGCTTGTAAAAAAGAACTACTTGTATTCATGGTTTCTGAAATTGAGAACAAAAGAAGCAGAACAGAAAGATTAAAAGTATAAAAATTAATTGGAGGAGATTATAAGAAAACATAAAAAGAATATTACAGTGACTTGTTGGACAAAAATAATGGTAATATGAGGGCAACATGGCAAATATAATAATAATAATATAATAATAATGTCTTTTCCTGTCATCTGCGTATGTTTCCCATACACAGACGAAATTCGTCTCTGCATTTAACCCAACCACCTACCAGGTGGTGCAGTGAGCAGCCATAGAAAGCGCCCGGGGAGCTGGAGAATTAGATGTGCACTCATAGACACCCCAAGGTGTGTATGAACAGCGTTCTGAAAAATCATATAATAAAATCAGGTATTCCACAATATTTTGTAAAGGATGGCAAAGAAATGTATGATCAAAATGAAATTGTAAATTAATTCAAACATTATTTTGTAAATTTTGTCCGAAGTCTGGCAGTAAAAATACAAACAGATAAAAATGTAAACCATACGGTTACAGGTTATACAAACAGTTTTTTTTCTTAAAGAAACCGATAAAGAAGAAATAATGACTATTGTAAAACATCTAGCGGATAAAAGATCAAAAGACTTGGTGGATATGGATTTGATATTTGTAAAGAATATTCTCGGCAGGGGTATTTCCAAACAACATGAAAATAGCCAAGGTAATACCAATATATAAGAATGGTGAGAAACGTGCGTTTAATAATTACAGGCCAATATCCTTGTTGCCACAGTTTTCAAAGATTTTAGAGAAATTTATTTGTGATTAGATTAGATGGATTTAGCAATAAGCAAAATATATTAAGCAATAGTCAATATGGGTTTAGACCTAAAAATTCTACGTAACTGGCACTCATGGAATTAATGGAACAGATAACTACTGCTGTGGATCAAAAAACATTGTACTGTATTAGTATTTATGTTGATCTAAAGAAAGCACTTGATACTATTGATCACAATATAATTCTTGAAAAACTAAATCAATATGGTATTGGAGGGCCTGCATTACAGTGGGTATCTAGTTACCTAAGAAAGGAAACAATTTGTTCAAATAAATAATGTAAGATCTGAATTTTGTAACATCACATGTGGAGTGCCTCAAGGCTCTTTACTTGGACCTAAGTAATTTATTTTATATGTGAATGATCTGGTAAATGTGTCAGGACTTTTTAAATGCATTTTATTTGCAGATGATACTACATTTCTTTGTGTGGGTGAAAATGTTGTGCAAATGTTGAAGATGGCGCAAACAGAATTTGTGAAAATACAAAATTGGTTTCAACTTAATAAATTATCTTTAAATGTAAATAAAACAAATTATATGATATTTAGCAACAATAAGAAAATGGATGATACTCCGTTTAGAGTCGATGGTGTTGAAATTACTAGAGTAAATGATATGAAGTTTCTGGGTGTCATCAATGATGAAAAACTAGCATGGAGATCTCACATAAAAAACGTAAGAACTAAAATAGCTAAATCTATTTTAGTAATGTACAAAGTTAGAGAGTTCTTCAATGATAAAGCACAGTTTCTATTGTATAATGCAATAACTGTTCCACATTTAATTTAATATATTGAAGTCTGGGGTAAAGCATGTAAAACTATTACAAATCCAATTTAAATTTTACAGAAAAGAGCTATAAGAATTATTACTAGAAAATATTATAGCCATCCATCAAATACATTGTTTCATCAACTAAAGATATTGAAATTCTATGACTTGGTTGATTACAACATCTTACTGTTTATGTATTGGACTCACAAAACCATACTACCTACAAAGTACATTACTAACATTCATGGAAAATTTGTTAAAAGGGAAAGTAGTTATTATCTGAAGGGGATGGAGATGTTTGTGAAGCCGTGGTGTCGCACCAGTTTGAAGATGCAATCTACTATAATTCGGGGAATTGGATTGTGGAATGATGTGGAGGTTGATATTAAAAATGCCAGATCTATGTATATATTCAAGAGGAGGTTAAAATTAGTCTTTTGAAAAAATATGAAGTATAATGTGGATTTATAAAAATTGTTTCTTGAGTTGATGTTGTTATTTAGCTTAATTATCTTAATTAATTTTGCTTTTGTAAACCATTTGGTTTGAATGTATTTTGGGAAAAAGGGGCATATATTATAAGAATTTCTTCTTCTTCTTCTGCCTTTGATTTTATTTATTTGATTGTATATATTATTTTCTTTCAGTTGTACTGTAGTTATTGTTCTGAAATGGAATGAATGAAAAAAAGCATTTGAACTAAAATAGGCTTAAACATTACTTTGTCAAGTTTTTAGGGTTACAGGTTGGGCTGACAAAAAATAAAAAAAATAAAAAAAATGGTTGGACTGACAACTACTGTATACACAAAACATTAAAGCTGGGGTATGTAAGATTGTAATGTAGTCTGTAACTTTTCAAGCAATATATTTTTAACATATTTCTTCACTCTGTCACTATCTACTGACAGACTGATTTTAGACAAAGTAATCTCTGAAAAAAACTATAGTCCCCTTGCTTCTCTATCAGCATTTATAAAAACACTGAAAACACAAGAGTGACCAGGACACTGACAGCCAATCAAAACAGAGTTGTTTGTCACGCCCCAACCCACGCCCCCACCTGTCCCAGCCGCAGCTCGTTCTCATTCAAAGGATTGCAAAGCGATGCAGGACTGTTTTTTATGTGACACAAAATGTATTAAATATCCCTTCTTTATCCCAGAGCTGGACTTTTATTTAGTTTTTTTGCCAAAAGTCAAGTGATCGCTTCATCCTTCACTGACGAGGAAATGGATTTGTCACGACTCACGAGCGAATTAAAACATGTCCAACGTTGCTTCGTGAACCTCTGCTGATGTCTTCTGGTTTTTGTGTTGTAGGATGAGTGATTCGTGGTTTTATTATATTTTTTAAACAGTTATATTATCATATAAACACAGAACTTCGGAGCGCAGAGACCGGAGGAGGTGGAGCATTCCAGACATTCCAGACCAGCGCTGAGACATGAGGAAGTCACGAGCGAATTAAATCATGTCCAAACGTTGCTTCGTGAACCTCTGATGATTTCTGCTGGATTTTGTGTTGTTAGATGAGTGATTCATGGTTTTATTAAATTTTTTAAACAGTTATATTATCATATAAACACAGAACTTCGGAGCGCAGAGACCGGAGGAGGTGGAGCATTCCAGACATTCCAGACCAGCGCTGAGACATGAGGAAGTCACGAGCGAATTAAATCATGTCCAAACGTTGTTTCGTGAACCTCTGATGATTTCTGCTGGATTTTGTGTTGTAGGACTAGCGCTCCATGGTTTTATTTTATTTTATTAGAAGGTTTTATTACCATAAACACAGAATATCGCAGCGGCTCTGAGCAGACACACAGCAGGGGGCGGAGCAGATCCCAAGTTCAGCGGAGCACTGTGGCATTCTGCTCCCTCCCCTCAGAGCCATATATAGCTCTGAGAGGAGGGAGCAGAATGCTTTTCTGCGCTGAAAATATTTCTAAGTCCCAGAGTGTTCAAATATCGCAGACCCCAGCTTTAACTGTACAAAGTATTAGTTTATAGTAGAGTTGCATTCGGGCCCAAAAAGATCCAACCTGGCCCAGCTCGAACCTGTATCATTTTTTTTAGCTCGACACGAAACCGACCAATTAACTGATTACAGGCCCGAACCTGAAAAAAAAAAGTTTTTAAATTAAGCTTTTACTGCTTTTGTAAGCAAATCAGTTTGACATGATTTAAAACATATTTCAAAGAAAGGAAGATTTAAGATTTCTTGTTTATTTACGAGTCAGCAGATTATTATAGTTATTATATTGTTATAGTTATTATAGTTATTAATGGTTGTCATACTCGCCCGGCTGATGAACCACATTGGGTCGTCGGCCGCACATGTCCGCTGGTGCAGTTGCTGAGTACTGTTAAGCTTCAGGTGGGTCTCTGGCAGTGATTCATCTGGACTTTTTGTTTTACCTCTGTCAACTGGCCAGTCAGCGCACGGTAGACCTGTAATTTCTAACCTGAACCCGGAGCCTGACCCGACCGGACCCAGCTTAGTGCCGGGCCATAATAATGTGCGGGCTGGGCTGGTGACGGGCTTCTGATTGCATCAGCGGATGCGCACGGTTAACAATCCAAATATATGGTAGCATGGCTTGCCATAAAATCACCAGCCGTATGTGGTCATTTCACCCCACACTGACTGGAAGGGCCGGATTTAGGAGGATGGGGGCCCCTGGGCTTGAGTCAATATCGGGG
>JBBPBX010054800.1:6050-23327 GCA_038048925.1 Garcialebias charrua | reverse complement strand
TATATACATATATATATATATATATATATATATATATATATATATATATATATATATATATATATATATATATATATATATATATATATATATATATATATATATACATATATATTTATATATACACACATTGATGATGGTGGAGTACACTACTTTGGACAAAACTGAAAGTGGCATGTGTCCTAAAAAATCTGCGCCGCTCCATTGTCCCAGTTGATCAACAAGTGTGTTCCAAACTCTAAAACATTTGTAATATAAACTTAACAATATGTAATCAATCAATTCCAATCAAAATATCAAAGCAACTTTATTTGAATACTGTAAATGTTACACGTCAATAAAATTGTAACAGTTTAAAAAAAATGAATGACTGGTGTTATTTGTAGAAACAGAAAAACATATTACTAAATCTGCAGTTATGTATGAAATATAATCTTAAAGGAGACCACAGATAGGTTTTTAAAATTTGTATGCTATGTCTGTGGGCTATCCAGACAATGTTCATTCAATTTAATACACAAAATAATTCTTAGATAATCAATTATACCCTTTTTAATTCTGCCATTTTTAACTTTCGTTTTGAACGACTGGTTTATGATAATGAGCTCTCATGGCCACGCCCTTCAAAGATCTGTTTACATTTACTCCGCCCTCTGTAAGAGCCAGTATCTCTAATCTGTTGTTGTTTTAAAATTAGCTATTTTTTTATTACTCATTTGACTTCCTGTTAGTGCTAGCTTAAGATAACTTACCGAAAGCCGTCTGCGCGCGCCGCCATGAGCTGCTCCTTTTAGCCCGAATCCGATGCTTAAAATAGCTCGTTCCTCCTCTGCCCTTTTATGTCCGCTCGTTGCATGCAGCGCTTTTGGGAGCGATCTCTGCTTCAGTCCAGACATACACAAAGTTCACTGAGTGTCTCCAGTTAATTTATCCGTATGAGGCAACCTCTGACCGGACCCCACGCCCCTCAAAAGCTATCAGCTCCCAGCTAGCTCCCGGGCGCAGATGGTCTCTTCGCCGGCGGTCTGCTCGTTGCAGCTCCCAGCCAGCTCCCAGCCGCAGATGGTCTCTTCGCCGGCGGTCTGCTTGTTTTCCGTCTGCCGGCTGCTCGTTGGGAGCGATCGCTAATACGCTAAAAATTGAACTAAAACGTAAAAATAACAATTATACTTTATTTATAAAGCCATTTAAAACAACCACAGCTGCAACAAAGTGCTGTACACATGAAATTAAGAACATTTAAACAAAAGATGAGATGAAATCAGGAAAAACAACCGTCACGTCTATTATACTGAAGTGGGTTGAGCCTAACCAGGGGTTGCTAGGTGAGGGGCTGGACTCAGGTTTGAGGTGGGTTGTGGCTGCGGTTTGTGACGTCACAAACCGCAGGATTTGAAAACGAAGTGTTTCTATCAAAGATAAATAAATATACTTAGAGTAAATAAACCACTGGGTGCATTTTTTTGGCACTAGGACTGTTTTTTTATGAAGTACATACCCAAAGTTGAGTATAAAAAAACATTAAAAAGTGAATTTTGCATGTGTGGTGCCCTTTAAAATATCATCACTGGAATCTTAACCTGTTAGTTTGACTGCTCCAAAACATGTAACAATAATTAAAAGTAAAATATGGCCAATAGCTCAGGTAAAGATGCTGACCTGTAGAACATTTTTCACTGATTCTGTAAAGAACTCACCATCAGACACAATCCTCTGAATAAAGTCATCTGACCCAGAACTAAAGTTCTTTAGTTTGTAGCAGGTCGCTTTTGTAAATGAGTCCACGAGGCTCAATGAGATTTACCTGACTAAATAAAGGTTGAATGAAAAACACCATGAAGTCACAGTACTCCTGCTCCTTCACAAACTGAGCTTGTACCTGTTTGACCTCTGCTGAGTTCATAGGACCTGTTTGTGTTGTCAATGTAGGACTGGTTTTTTTTTTAATTTTTTTTTTTTTAACTGAGGACGCCAGCATCTTTGGCACAATGTGGACATTTTATTTTCAAAACACCATTGTCACAGCATGTGCAGGAGAGCAGAGCATCAGGAGAAGCTCTGCGGTCTGTTCGGCTGCAGCTGATGTGTAGTCTGGAGTCACAAGATCAGATCCTGATGCTGCAGTTCAGCGATGGCTTCATATGTCTGGCTGGCTGTTTTCACTGCCCCATCTGACAAACAACAAAAAAATATTGTTATAATCTCCTCTAAACATCATTATCCTTTGCTTTTATCTGTAATTTTCAAGTTTTGAGTGTTCGTGTCATGACATACTTGCTTTACAGTGCAGTGACTTGCCCCATCCTTCTCCAAGGACACCCACGGCTTTAGAGGATATTTATACAGGAACTGACTGATTAACCTGAAATGATACACATTATAAGAAAGTTCATGCTCAATACATGGGATACACATTATACATTAATACAGGCCTATAGGTCTAAGTGACAAATTTAGGGATTTTTTTCCACATTTATAAACTATTTTTGGACTGAGATATGACCGTTTCCATTTATTCTGACTGAACCAAACCAAAACAAAAACAGAAGTACAGTACTGTACTTGATGGCAGCAGTAGTAACAGGAGTATGGCATGAGGTTGGCGGTTGTATCACGTAATATGAAAACGTGGCTATAATGATAAATTCAAAAAAGTTCAAGACAAAAACAACTGGACTTTATTTATTATACTATACTTTAGACTTTTTTTTTCTTCCTTGCACTTTTTAGAATTTACCATGTTCTGGATGACTGAGAATCTTCACTCGCTATTAATGACTCAAACGGCCTGCCATTCACCTCATGCTGCTCTGCTTGGAACCTTGAAAACAGCTGCACCACCTCGGCGAATTTGACCATTAAAGTGCATATATTAAGCAAATGATAGACTCAGACACACCTCTGCTATAATTTCGAGCTAACAAGTACAGTAATTGTTTAGGTGCTTTTCTTAATAAATTTCAGTGAAAGAGTTGCGCTCCTACTTCCTGGTTCTCTGTCCCCTGCGTTCACGGAGCACCAAGCGTGAAACTAGTTTTAAATAAAGCTGATTAGACCATTAAAGTACATTTATTAAGAAAACGTTAGACTGAGACACACCTCTGCTATAATTTCGAGCAAACAAATAATTATTTAGGTAGCCTGGCTACTTTTCTTCAGAGAAACGAGCCGCTCCGCCGTGTTTTTTTTTTTTCTTTCCTAAAAGCCTTTCGGCTGTTGCCTGAAGTCAGTCTCTGAAACGGTCTTTTTGCAGTCCAAAACGCTAAGAAACAGTTGCATGACTCACTGGAAATATGCTTAAAGTTAAAAAACACTCACCATTTACTATATATTCCAGAGAGCTGTGTCTGTGTGAAGGCCACTGTTCCTCCCATGGTGGTTGGAGGTCTGCCAGCAAATACAGAAATGCCTGAACTTCCACGTTTGTGACATGATTATTACTTTGTAAATACTCAAAAATATGCTCTCTGACTTGTTGTTGTCTATTTTGGTGGGTGAAAAAGAAAATGGTGGATTGGATTTCAGTGGAAGACTGAATCTCCGCCCTCCGACCTAAGAATACGCCCCCTAACCAATCAGTGACCAACACTGCGCTGATGTCATAACTGGACCCAACAAGAACAAGACCTAGTACTTCAGTCAAGAAGGTCCTAAAAATAGGGCGGGTTCCACCGCAACAGGCCCTGTGGATACACTCCACAACTAGTTCTTAACTAGGGGGACCACACATGCAAAATTCACTTTTTAATGTTTTTTTTTACTCAACTTTGGGTATGTACTTCATAAAAAAACAGTCCTAAGGCCAAAGAAATGCACCCAGTGGTTTATTTACTCTAAGTAGATTTATTTGTCTGTGATAAAAACGGTTCGTTCCTCACTTCCTGCGGTTTGTGACGTCACAAACCGCAGCCACAACCCACCACAACCAGAGCCATATAAAGTGAGAGTTGCGACACTTCCATAGAGTTCCGTTGTAAGAATGGAATGCGGAAGTCACGTGGGTCATGGAGGGGGCGATTTGTTCCATGGCTGTTTTACAGTCTGACTCTGCCTGCAGTAGCGCTCCGTCGCCGCCAGAGGGCGCAGCCAGAGCCATATATATATAGAGAGTTCCGACACTCTTTGATCTCACCGACAGGCGGTCAATCGTTCCAAACAACGGCTATGGAAACCTTGTGGAGCTGCGCCCTCTGGCGGCGACGGAGCGCTACTGCAGGCAGCTTCAGACTGTTACCCAGAGCCATGGAACAAATCGCCCCCTCCATGACCCACGTGACTTCCGCATTCCATTCTTACAATGGAACTCTATGGGAGTGTCGCAACTCTCACTTTATATGGCTCTGGGCGCAGCTCCACAAGGTTTCCATAGCCGTTGTTTGGAACGATTGACCGCCTGTCGGCGAGTTCAAAGAGTGTCAGAACTCTCTATATATATGGCTCTGCCTGAGTCCAGCCCATCACCTAGCAACCCCTGGTTAGGCTCAACCCACTTCTGTATTAAACACATGACTGTTGTTTTTCATGATTTCATCTCATCTTTTGTTTATATGTTCTTAATTTCATGTGTACAGCACTTTGTTGCAGCTGTGTTTTTTTTAAATGGCTTTATAAATAAAGTATAATTGTTATTTTTATGTTTTAGTTCAATTTTTAGTGTATTTGCGATCGCTCCCAACGCGCAGCCGGCAAAAATTAAACGAGCAGACCCCCGGCGTAGGGACCGGCGGCAACGGGACCCTCTTCTGGCGCGATGGAGCGGAGCTTCAACTGTACAGCCTCGCAGCAGCCTCGCAGCAGCGAGGACCTTCTCCTTACGGATTAATTTACGGGAGACACTTGGTGAACTTTGTGTGTGTCTTGACTGGAACAGCGATAACTCCCAAAATCTCCGCGTGCAACGAGCGGAGCTGGCGAACACCGGAAGAGGAACAAGCTAACATTAGCATCGGATTCGGGTGTTCTAATGCTAAAACACAGAACAGTAATTTCCTTCATATTCCTCGGACCAAATTGAGGACCATGGGAGACCGAGCATTCTATGTGGCTTGCCCCCGCCTGTGGAACTCCCTCCCTGATGTCCTGAGAGCTCCACAGTCACTGGTTGACTTTAAAAGCAGCATAAAGACCTTTCTTTTTAAGCAAGCCTATTCTGCCTCCACATGATTTTATCTTTGATCTTAGCTGATATCATTATTGATTTTACTTGATTTTATCACTTGTTTTATTTTATTTATTTTTTAAGCAAGCCTAATCTGCATCCACATGATTTTATCTTTGATCTTAGTCGATATTATTATTGATTTTATTTGATTTTATCACTTGTTTTATTTTGATCTTTGCTTTATTACACTTTGTAGCACTTTGAGATTTTTATTAATGAAAAGTGCATTATAAATGGAATTCATTATTATTATTATTATTATTAAAAGGAGCAGCAAATTGCGGCGCGCTCAGACGGGTTTCGGTAAGTTATCTTAAGCTAGCACTAACAGTAAGTCAAATGAGTAATAAAAAAAGAGCTAATTTTAAAACAACAACACATTACAGATACTGGCTGTTACAGAGGGCGTAAACAGATCGTTGAAGGGCGTGGACTTCAGAACTCAGTATCAGAAACCGGTCGTTCAAAACGAAAGTTAAAAATGGCAGAATTAAAAAGGGTATAATTAATTATCTAAGAATTATTTTGTGTATTAAAATGAATTAATATTGTCAAGATAGCACACAGACATAACAAAATTTTTTAAAGACCTATATGTGGTCCCCTTTAACTAGGTATGAATGAGCCCGAACAAGCGCAAACAGGCCCTGTGGATAAGGGGCATAAATGTCTGGATGCAGCCCTGACCCCCCTCAGGAATTAAGGTCTCAGGGTTATGAACTACCTGGATGACCTGGTTCTGGCTGGAAGCAGAATACAGGCCCAGTCACACTCCTACAGGGTAATCTCTCACTTGGAGTCGCTCGGTTTAGTCATAAACCTACAAAAAAGTAACTTAACTCCATCACGGGTTACCGTATTTCTGGGAGTACAGATCGACACCGTGCGGTACAGAGCATGGCTCTCAAAGGAACGAGTTTCCTCGATTCGCCATTGCCTGGAAAAATTTAAACTGGATCAGCGGGTCCCTATGAAAACGTGCCAATGCCTTTTAGGCCTCTTGGCGGCAGCCATACCCTGTGTGCCACATGCATTGCTGAAAATGCGGGCCCTACAAGTATGGCTAAACCAACAGACACAACCCGCCCTGCTTGGCGGGCTTGGAAACTCAACCAATTTAATATTGACCGAACCATAATGACCATGTTTTACCGTGCTTTTATTGAATCAGTTTTATCCTTTTCCTTGGTTTCATGGTTTGGTCAAACTATACTGAGAGGAAAGAATTCCCTTCAGCAGATTGTTAAGCTGTCATCTAAACTGACTGGAGGAACCCAAACCTCAGTTACATCCATGTACGTTAGTCAGGTACAGCGGATAGCTTCTTCTGTTTTAAAAGATGTCCTTCATCCCCTGTACAGAGAGTTTCAGCTTCTTCCCTCTAGTTTTTTAGTCCCTAAATGTAGGACAACACGCTTTAAAAATAGCTTTGTTCCCACTGCTGTTACTGAAATGAACAAACTGAAATAACGTCAAAGCTTTTAGTGGTTAAATGTTTTTTTAATTTTATTTTTTAAATATGATTTGGGGAGCCTTAACACCGTTATGTGCAACATTATCTGTTTATGGTTTCTTTGAAGTGTTTTTACTAAATGTTTTTACTCTGTTTTTATTTGTGTGTGCGCATGGATGTATGCTTTGTACCATTGCAAACCAAATTTACCTTTGGGTATGATTTTTTTTTTTTTCAACCTTGCTCTCAACGGAGGCAGTCGCAACTCTTCCCTCTCCTGTCCTTCCCCCCCCTGCTGCTGGCAGCTCCACAGCAAAGCGCCTCGAACGCAAATTAAGATGGATTGGAGGTTTGGGCATTCGATTCTACAAGAAGATTTCCACAGAAGAAGGCACAAGGGGAGCCTTTTCAACCTCACAGAGTGACGGAGGATACGCCATGGATTCCGCCATGGATTCCGTGGATGTCTGGGTGTGCTCTGTGGAGGTGAAGAATCTTGGAATCTTGGATTATATTGGTTATGATGGCAGCGCTTTCCTTTTTGGCATTTGTGGAGCACTGGTCTATCGCAAAAGAGGGAGACTTCAGCAGGACTTAATGCCTGGAGCACCCGACGTCTGGTCTGCGCTGTGACCTCGAGAAATCAGCTGTGTGCGAGCTTATTCGGGGGGTGAACAGATCAACCTTGGTTTTAGGACTCTGTTCGCTGTGGTCAACATCAGAATTCAGCTGTTTGAGAGCTTATCCAGAGGGTGAGCTGGTCACCCTTGGACTTAGGACTCGGGTCGCTGTGGTCAACATCTGGTCGCTGTGGTCAACATCTGAGGTCAGAGTTGGATCAGTGGATATCTAATTTCTCCTGAGACGTGGCTACTGTGGAAAAAAGCTGTTCTTGTCTTGTCTGCTACCCCCCCCCTCCCCCGGAGAACTTTTCTATGAGCGTTATCGGAGGCATCCGGAATGTATCATGGACAGATCCTCCCTGCCTCAGTCTCAACATGCAACATGTAACTGTGCTAAATGTGCTTATGATATGGTTTTTACTGGGTCATGCGGTGTCTTGCAGACAAAATGTGATTCATTTTTTTTAATATCAACGCTGTAACCCCCATGGTTTCTTTCCCTGTTTTCCCACCTTTGACCTTCATCCTGAGACGGATGAGAGAGGCCGCGCTGAAGAACATGTCATGTGTTTTGATAAGGCAGCAGCTTTTCACACTCAAAACCCTCTCCTGGATGACTGTGAATACATAATCACGCTGTATCGATGAAAATTGGTGCAATGTTAATAAATGCTCTTGAATCTTGAATCTTGAATAAACTAACCTAACCTAACCTAACCTGCTTGGTCGAGCAGGAAAGGTTAGAATAGGTTCAGAGTGCCTGAGAGCCCTGGAACCCTGGAGAGACTTGTCTATCTTCACGGAAGGGGTCCCGCTGGGTAGGGTGTCATCTCGTGTGGTCATCATGACGGACGCCTCAAAAACAGGATGGGGGCGATCTGCAGAAATCAGAACGACCGTGGTCTTTGGAATAAACGGGAAGCGAGATTACATATCAACTTTCTGGAATTGTTGGCCGTATTCCTGTCAGTAAAATACTTCTTTGGAAAAGGTCTGATTGCAGGACAGCACGTCCTGGTGAAATCAGATAACAGGACCACTGTGTCCTTCATCAACAGAGAGGGAGGGACAAGGTCCCGGGCCCTCCTCGGACTGACGCAGAAGATGCTCACGTGGTGTGCTCCAAGAATCTTGTCACTCAGGGCAACTCATGTTCCCGGTGAACTAAATTATGGAGCGGATGCCCTCTCAAGAGGGCCTCTCTTGGCGTCAGAATGGAGCCTGAATCCACGGGTTGTGGAACAGGTCTGGTCACGATTTGGGAGAGCCTCAGTGGACTTGTTCGCTTGCAAAGCGAACTCACAGTGTGACCTTTACTTCTCTTTGAAGGAAGCAGATGCACCGTTGGGAACGGACGCTCTGGCACATGACTGGCCAGCAGGGGTGCTGTACTATGCTTTTCCACCTGCTTTTTTTGAAGTGCATTCTGGAGGTCGATGGATGGGCGTCAGCGGCTTAAGTACCCAGAGGGCTGGGCCTCTGGCGCGACGCTGACGCCCCCTGCCGTAAAGGCGTGATTGTATAGAGCTTTGGAGCACACGTCACTGTGTGGGGGAGTGTCGGGGGCGTGTCGGGGCGTTCCGGTCTCGACCGCCATTTTTGTTGCCTTCAGAAAAAATAAAAGAAATTCAGGAGATTTCTTCCGTCACGGTTCTGAAAAGCAGCGCAAAATAAAGTGGACTATCGTAATAAGCTTCTTCCAGATGACAAAAAAAAAACTACATGGAAAAAAATCGGTATAATTGGAAATGTTGCCCGTTTGAAATAAATAAATGGAGCAGAGACCTGGAGTAATACTTACCTCCACTGACATTCCCAGTCATTTTAGCAGACCTGGTCTGTGTCAGTGTTTACACCACAAATAATTTTTATAATTACAATTCACTGGGAGAGCTGGTCCAATCTATGAATAGCTGGATAGATGATTTGGACATTTTTAAATCCCCCAGATTCTAAATACGTTGAAGGTACGTTGTTGGCTCATTAATTTTACATAAATTATTAATATACATGTCTTTCAGAATCAATCAACCTTCTGTATGCTACTATGAGTATTAGAAATTGTGAACACTTAATTTTTTATAGTATTTTAACTGATTTACAAAGCTCCACGTAGAAAATACCTTATTTTTAATGACTTGAGCTTGTCATGTAGACTTCAAATCTTGATTAGATTACTTTATATATATGTATTAAGATGCATATATATTATAGACAAATGTTTCTGTCTTTTCATTCACCATTTTAATTGTGTGTTCACAGGTTCTGCTCTCTGAGTCATGATGAGGGTGATACATTAAAATGCAGCTAGCAGTACAAAATCCAACTCCTGAACTTGGAGCATCTCCTGATGGACTCAGTGTGATCGCTGCTGCCTGGAGAAAGTTCCCTCACAGATACAAGACATGCAGCATCCAGCGGCTGTGGAGGCAGGAGATGAAGTTCACCTGAAGAAGCATCGTCCACACTGCACAGGTGCACAATCAAACCACTGTGACCTTGTGTGGACCCAGACATGGCTGGACGTCTACAGAAAGCATGAAGCTTCCTAAAAATATTTCTCAGAGTTTGTTCTCCAGCTTCAAGGGATACATAATTATGTAAATCATGCTGTTCACTTATATTTGCACATTTGTGTAGCAATTTTTCTATAAAATGTATTAACTTACACAATGTTCATCACATTGTTACTAGAAATGTTTAATTACATCAAATGTTTACTTCAAAATGGATCTGTTTCATTTTGTTTATTTCTTACCTGAAATTCATTCATTCAACTTTTATTTGGACAGGTTAATCCCTGTTAATGAAATTTGTTAATACATCAAATGTTTACTACAAATGTGATCAATTTCATCAGGTTTACATGTTAGTGCTGAATTAAATGTTTCATAAATGTTTACCACATTAATTTTTATTAAATGAGAAAAAATAACCACTTGTTATTATTCAACTGTAAAAATATTTCAAAACAACGAGTCCAGCAGCTCCTCTGGGGGAATCCCAAGGCGTTCCCAGGCCAGCCGAGAAACATAGTCCCTCCAGCGTGTCCTGGGTCTTCCTCTGGGTCTCCTCCCGGTGGGACATGCCCGGAACACCTCACCAGGGAGGCGTCCAGGAGGCGGGTACTCCGGTTTCCTCCCACAGACCAAAAAACATGCTTGTTAGGCTGATTGGTGACTCTAAATTGACCCTAGGTGTGAGTGTGAGAGTGGATGGTTGTTTGGTGTGAGTGAGACAGGTCCCTCTTGTAAATGAGTCCCCGTGACTCAACGAGGCTAGCCTGTATAAATAAAGGTTGAATGAATGAATGAAAGATGCCCGAGCCACCTCAACTGGCTCCTCTTGATGTGGAGAAGAGGGATTTTAACCTCAGCACATCATTCATGTACACAGTTTCGTTCCACCTCACGTACAACATGTGATGTGAATGACAATAAAGAACCTTGACTCTCACACAGTCTAATATCAAAGCCTCTGTCAGATAACAACGTCCTTCTGTTATGAGCTTGTCACCTCCATCCCTTGAAGAGAAAAAGACACAGGTATTAGACAGAGTTTTGTGTGACACATTAAACAATGATGACAAAACAAGGAAGTCCTATTTAATACTTTAAATTTACTTTTTCCAGCTGGTTTTTATTCAGCTCTGACCTGTTCTGTAACAGATGACTACTACCTTTCTGTTTGTGCATGAAGAAATTGTTTTATATGGTACTACCTGAGCAACATTTGACGGTGTATTTGTAGTTTTTTGCTGCTGGTCCCTGTTCCTCCTCATCTGCAGCCTGACTGAGCTCTTCTGGAGTTTAATTCATTTCATATGAAGGTCTGCCTTGACAAGGATAGATCAGAACACAGATCAGTATTAATACAGTAACAGTGACAACACACTAGAAACTTTAAACAGTTTATTTCACAATAACACAGCTGTCCACTCTGTCTAAAATCAGACTACGTTATATAAAAAATATAAACCCAACCTAAACTAGGCTGACCCACTTCTATGAACTAAACACCCGGACAAAATCGTGGCAAAATTTATGGCACAACTCCAACAAAACGAATTTATACACTCACCAGGATGTCTGGAACAAACTAGCAGTTATTTTGGGACATGGAGAAAGTTATATCAGGACGTTTCACAGCTGATATCAGGACATTCATCTCCTTTTTGTTAGGTCCGACACATGAGCTCCCTCGCGCTGCTTCCAGCAGCGAACAGGAAACAGAAAGTCCGTTTTCTATCTACTTTCAGGTCGTGTGACCGGACATTACATCCAATAACACAGCATGTTTAGACCATTGCAAAACTGTTACAACCTTCTTAGATTCTAACAAAAAAACGAGAGACAGAGCTTCTTTTAGTAAGGCATTAAAAATGGCGATTTCTTTCCCACAATGCTGTGCGCCGCTTTGCGCCGCGGACCAGTGACGTCACGCTCCAAAGCTCTATTCCTTCAGGTAAACTGCGCGGGCGCAATTTCCCATAGTGATATGTTGCACCTCGTTCCCTTCCTTCAGGGAACATGAGTTATGGTGCATAACTTTCAGTTTTTATTCACAATTTGTTTAGTGTCCCAACTTTTTTGGATTCCGGTTTGTATTAATTATTGACTAATTTGTTAAGTAAATGCTTTAACAGAGATTTACTCACATTTCAGGACATTTTTAGCTTAATGTGCATTTTCCTCTTCTTTTATTCACATCATTATTTTAAGTGTGCCTTAATAACTCTGGTTTAAAGACGGGCCATGTTTTGAGAGCTGCTGTAATGTCATTGTTGACCCGTTCTGTCTTGAAAAAAAGACACGTAAACTATCTCAGTCATATCTAACCAGCTAAATAAAGGTTTAAATAAAATAACACGCAGCCTCCTAACAACAAACCGTTCAGGCTCAACATGGAACCAGAACTTTGTTGGTATGAGTGTTACGTGTGGGGGTTAACATGTAGCATAGCATTTCTAAGCTAACTACAGTAGTAGAGACTCTAAATCATCAAGAAGAAGAAAACAGTTCTAACACACATACAGTTGTATTCTGACATTATTTCACAAAATGATTTATATATAATTTTTTGTTTACTGGACAAAAAGTGATCGGAGCACGACGTCTTTGATGGCAGATCCTTAGCCAGACTCAACGATGTTCTGCGAGCTCCTCCGATGGAGGACCTTCACGTTTCCTTATTTTTGGGATTAAGTGAAAACCGTGCTTTTCCCAAATGTCTACCCAGTTGTAACATCCTCTAACCCAGCACGAAACAACCAAGAAAAAAATACCTCAAGAAAATTAACTACCAGTAAACGGAACCGTATCTGTACCTGCTGCTAGAGACAACCTTCCAACATGGAGGACTCACAGGAAATGCCCCTGATGTTACGTCACATGGGAACTATGTGTAAAGAAGTCAGGATTGTTGTTTCTTCTCTGCTTTATGAGAGATGGACGTTTAAATCTTTCCATATTTTTTTTTGTTTCTTGTTCAGAGGCCAGTGCAAAGACCAAAGATGGCGTCCAGTGTGCCTTTGAAGAGCTAGTGGAGAAGATCCTCCAGACTCCAGGACTCTGGGAGAGTGACAACCAGGGTCAGAAGGTCCAGCTGGGGGGGCAGGATCAGGGCAGAGGCCGGGCCTGTGGGGGATATTGTTCCATACCTTGAAAGTGGACAAAACAAAAACCGCCTGATAGGAATGACTACGGACCAGTGATAGAACGTGAAATAAATGTTGTATTTTTAAAGGATGAAGTTAAATATTTGAGTTCTGTTGTTCAAATGAGTTTTGCAGTTTGCACAGTCACTGTTCCTCCAACCTCTGTAACATGTCACCACTCTAAGCTGAAGGAATGACCTCCTGTCCACAGGGGGGCGATGTGTCAAACCAAAGGTGCTTCCTGCCTGCTTAAAGTCTGTCATATCCACGAGCATCAGTTTCACAGTACACAGCTATTTACCTACAATTTACTGTTTCCTGCAGCTAGCTGTAGCACAGCAGTGCTACATGGTGGAGTCCCCCCACCCCCGGTTCATGAAACTAGCCGTGTCCTGAAATGAGTTCTCAGTTTACACGTGGCATTAAAATGAGTTTTCATTGGTTCTTAATGAAACGTCCTAGTTCTGTGGTTCGTTTGTTCACTTCTGGGACACACAACTGCTTCGGGTATTTCTGAGGTCAAAAGTTGAGGTTTGAAAACAGTGGCCGTAGCTAATCGTAGAGTAAACGAACATTTGCAGGAACACATAGGAGCTGTTGTAAGCTCAGCTCATCAGTCCAGTCATGTAAACTCCGAGCTGATGTTATTCAAAGGGCTATCTGCAACATGTAAGATGTTGATTGTTTGCAGCCTTTCCACTTGGACGTGGTAAACGTGGTTGTAGTTGGCCAGCAGCAGTGACTCATGAACACTTGAGCATCATGAAGTGGGTTCATTAAAAACTCGTGAGCGTAGTTATCCCGTAGTATAGACTGAAGGTGGTGCCAGAAGGTCCTCGTTACATGAGGCTCTTACTGATGGTTTTTCATCTGATGCTTCCAGTGAACTCATTTCACATGTTTTCTCCAGATCATGTCGAACTTTCTTCCACTTTGAGACAGAAACAGCAGCTTGTTGAGTCCAGCTGTTGGTGTGTCGTCGTTTTTACTCTTCAGTCACGTGTAATCCAAAGCAGAGGTGATGAAGGTTTCACACTACAATAAATGATGGCTCTCGGCTCCACTCGTCTGCTCTCATGTTTGAAAGTTGCCATGTGGTCTCCAGGCTGTGACCAAGTCAATCTGATACAAGAGTGAAAACAGCCAAGGTTTTTATTTTTATTTTCGAGAAATCTTTATTGATGGCTTGTCTGACGAGCAAGAATAGAATTTTCTTTTTGCCCAAAATGTTAAATAAATAAATAAATAAAAGGTGAAATCAACAAACCTGTAAAATTCCTGTTGATCAGTGGTTAAAAAACACTCCCAACATACGGTGTACTGGGGTTTGGCCTGCAGGTGATGGACTCCATCATTCTTGATCTTTTTTTTTTTGTCCCCCATCGAGGAGCAAAGTGGGGATACCCTCCATTCGTCTGTGTTGTGACCAGGGGCGGCCGGCCAATAGGGGGCGCTAGGGCGCCGCCCCACTGGAACTTCTGGAGCACCATTTTACGTTGAAGACTTAAGGAAATAATAAAAATGAAACAATAAAATAAAAATATTCTTAAATATATGTATATATGTTTTTAGTTGTGTAGGATAAATATTTTCTAGGTAATGATGATTTGTTTCAAAAAACGTTTTCTGATTGGTGACGTATTTCCGGTCCTGGGGCGCACAAATCTTATCCATAGACTCTCGTTAAAAATGGCACATGCACAGTTATTCCACGACGTTACAAGAAATGGGAAGATGCTGGGCGCAGATTTTTGCGCCTTGGGCACGTCCAATGTGAGCTGTACCTACCGATCACGTGCTTCCGGTCTTTTTTTTTTGTCTGGGAAATGAGCCGTGCAGTGACTCAAGCACGCTGGCTGCATGTAGGTTTTAAATAATTGAAAGCCCTTTATCTAATGCCTATTTGCAAAGGTGGGCGCCAGAGCGCTAATCCGCTTACAGCGGACCTAAACTATTTGTCAGCGTTACAACGGATTGACTAACTTTTATAATTCATAAGCGGATTTGCGCTATTTTTATTTAAAATGCAGTACCGTTAATAACTAATTATCTATCAGTAAAAACGAAAAAAACTTATTTACGGGCTTTTAAACTGCTAACAGACCATATCCTGTCAGCGCCGGATGTGGTCCGTGAGCAGTCGTCCAGTTGATTTAAGAGTGGGGCCCGCCCTAAGAGGCCCTGGCTATTGGCTATTATTACCTGTCATGTGATGTGACAAGACATGATTGGTCAAGTTAGCAGCCAGTTAGCAGCCAGTGTGTTTCTCTGCAGCCTTTTGCTTGTTTCGAAGAGTGAGTAGACGAAGAGTTTTTAACATGGAGGGTGAAGAATTATGGCTGTTTTTCTGCGGCCTGTGGATGAACCACGTGTGGAAGAAGGATCTTCATCTGCTGTGGCTGAGGAAGTCACTGAAGAAGAGAGCGTAGAGTCTCACCCGTGGCCCCACCTGAAGGACTATTTCATTTTTGACTCGAAAGATAAGCTGAATGAAAAGTCTATGTATTTTCAGTGTCCTGTGCCAACCAAAAAAAAAAAAAAAACGATAATCAAAGGACAATTGAGGAGTCTTTTCAATTTGAAGTTGCATGTCAGCCGAAAACATCCAACACGCGTTGCGCAGTTCGAGTTGGCAATCAAGTCCGGGTCCTTACGTGGAAAACACAGACTTTCTGTGGAGAGCAGTGCCAGCAGCAACCAGTCATCCCAACCAAAGAAAGCATGGCAGCCCAGCCTTGCTGAAACTTTCTTTAAAGGAGAAATGAAAAGTGTTTTTAAGCTAATAGTAGTCTAATGAAAAGCATAAAATAAGCTTGTTGAGAAAATTTCACAAGTCAAAAATGTCATCCTAACTCAAATTTAGACTGCAAAGTGAAAAAATTCTCATCTGGTGTTTTTGACCCCCCTCCCTCTGCTTGCTCTCCGTCCCCTGAATATGACATAGGCAGTGCAATGGTCGTCCCTCATACAGTAATATTAGTGTGTGTATCTAGTATTTTTTCAACTTTCATCATTTTGTAAACCGCCCCCTAGCTTATAGACTGTAGTTATGTTATCATTCACAAGAGTTTGTATATATTTTTTGTTTATGTAGTGTTTTGTAGTTCTGTTTGTGTTAATAAAAAAAAAATCTAGTAGTGGACAAAAAGGTTTCAGTGTGTAGCAATTAGGGATGCAGCAAAAAAAATCTATTTTTTAAAGAATCAAGATTCTTAGTCCTGGCGATTCAGAATCGATTCTAAAAGCCCCAAAATAGATTTTAAAACTTTTTTAAAATTTTATATTGTATTTTTACCGCTCCTGTGCATTCGGCCGCTGTAGAATTTTGGCCGTGTAGGGCCACCGTAGTTAGTTAGCCAGGCAGCTCCCAATGGAGCCTGCTAGCAAGGAGGGAGACCCTGCATGTTTCAACTTGCTCCTTCATCTTTAAAAATCATTTTAGATCCTACTACCGTATGTTCTGTGGAATACAGAGCTTAACAAGACATTGGTAACTGTTTCAGGACATTTTCAACACCCCCACTTCCATGTTAGCATACTGCGCTAGCATGCTAACGTTAGCATACGGCGCTAGCATGCTAACGTTAGCATGCGAAGGCTATTCGTATTTCCAGGATAGAAATGCCCATTAATGCACTAAATCACCAAACTGTTTTTGACAAACTTAAGTGATATCCTTCGGATTCAAAAAAGTATTCTGCTTCCATTTTAAATGACAGACAAGAGGACAGTAATGATGGGTTTATAGCTTCAGTGTTATTGTAAGATAGCAAAGGAGGTCTTAATTGTGTCATAAAAGTGCGTCCAGAAAATGACTACAGAAATCACTGCACTTCGGCATGTAGCAGGAAAAATGTAAAAAAACTATTTCTTTAAGCTACTGACTTGAAAAAAGCATACTAAGTATGTTTATGTGTGTTGTTTACTATATGAAATTCTTGTTATATCGATTTTTTCAGATTTGATTACATTTCTCCTTTAAATCATCCTCCACTGGTGTAAGGTAGTCGTGGACACACAGATTGTCGACATGTTTGTCCACAACATGCTACCGCTGCGTGTAGTGGAGTCCCCCACCTTTGTTGGCCTGATCAATATGTAAACCCTAGCAAGTCATCAATGTCTCGCCGCACCCTAGGCAGGAGGATTTTGGCCCGCCATCAACAGCTGGAAGAGCATCTGATGAGGTATATATACACAAGTATTTTTATTTATTTTTAGAATGGTGTTCTGTACTTCATATTTTACTGTATGTAAATATATGTATGTATCCACTCATGACACAGGCTTGTTAAATCTGAACAACAAAATGGCAGGCAGAGAAATGTCAGACCATCCCCCTCCTATTGTTTACTCAGACCATGTGCTGACAGACAATGAGTAC
>JBBPBX010054799.1:0-23327 GCA_038048925.1 Garcialebias charrua | reverse complement strand
CAGTCTGAGAAGCTGAGTTCAGCTCAGTCTTATAAATAGCACCCTCCCACAGTGGATCAACCAGTTGGCTGATGACAGCCGAAACCAGCTGCTCACATGATCAAGGAGGACCATCAGCCTGACGATGGATCGTTAACACCCTGATGGTTGTTTGCTATTCACAGAGGGCTGAGTGATACTAGCAATAACAGCATTGTAAGTGGGGGACAGTTGAACCCGGAGGCCTCCACCTCTGTTTAATGATGGACGGTTTCTTTTCACAAAGATGGCCTCCTTTACTCCTCTCTCAAACCATTGTTCCTCTCTATCAAGGATGTGAACATCTTCATCCCTGAAAGAGTGACCGCTGGCCTGGAGATGAGTGTAGACCGCAGAGTCCTGACCTGATGATGTTGATCTTCTGTGCTGGGCCATCCTTTTGGCCAGTGGCTGTTTAGTTTCCCCGATGTAAGACTGATCACAGCCCTCCTGACACTGAACAGCATACACAATATTACTCTGTTTGTGCCGGGGGACTGGATCTTTGGGATGAACCAGTCTTTGTCGTAATGTATTTTGGGGTTTAAAAGCCACTGGGACGTTGTGTTTAGAGAATAAACGTCTCAATGTCTCTGAAACTCCCGCAACATACGGAATGACCACTGGTCTGGGTCTGGGTTCCTTCTTTTCACCTGATGGCTGGCTGGAGTCCTGTTTGGGTTTCTTCTCTGCTTTCAGGAAGGCCCAGTTAGGATATCCACATTTCTCTAGAGCCTGTTTTGTGTGTGATTTCTCCTTCTGTCTGGCTGCTGAGTTAGTGGGGACGCTGTCTGCTCTGTGGTACAGAGTCCTGATGACTCCTAACTTGTGCTCCAGAGGGTGATGGGAGTCAAACTGTAAATACTGGTCTGTGTGTGTGGGTTTGCGGTACACCTCAGTTTGCAAATTTCCTCTATCAGAAACTGAGACCTCACAGTCCAAGAAAGCCAACCTGCCATTTTGTACATCTTCTCGTGTGAACTTGATATATTTATCCACAGAGTTGATGTGATCAGTGAAATGTTGGACTTAGATAATTACTGAATGTGGCATCAGAGCATTTTTCTGCAGGACCAATTTCTTTTTAATGACTTTTAACAAGTAGCAAAGATTCAGATGCAGCTAAATCTGCTCAAAACCCAACAATAATTGAATATGTAAGAATAAAGCCTTTGTTAAACACATAACATTTAGAAAACACTTTTGTAACATCTAGTTGAGAGGCATATCAGTCAGGAATGATAATATAATAATATAAGCATTAGATAAAGACTAGCATTAGCATGTTAGCTCCACAAACAAATTCACCAGAATAAACAGTCAGCTGAAGGCTTTTTTCACAAACCACCAAAAATTGAGAGGCATATAAGTCAGAAATGCAAAATGACATTAGATAAAGGGCTTTCATGATTCAAAACGTACCTGCAGCCAGCCTGCTTGTCACTGTACGGCTGATTTTCCAGATTTTTTTTTTTTAATAAATAAATAAACGACCGGAAACACGCTGTTGATACGCAGCGTTCACTAGACGAGTCCAGGCCTCCAGGGCGGCGAAAACTGCGCCCTGAATACTCTAATCATTTTGGAAAGTTGGGACATAACTGCGCATGCGCTACTTATAATGAGAGTCAATTGATAAGATGCCGGCGCCCAGCAGAGGACTGGAAAAACGTCACAATCAGAAAAACGTTTTTTGAAACAAACAATATAACTCATCATTACTCATAAAATATTTATCCTACACAACTAAAAACATATATGCATATATTTCGAAATATTTTTATTTTATTATTTCATTTTTATAAATAAATAAAAAGTCTTCAAATGGTGAAGCTACAGAGGTTCCAGAGGGGCGGTGCCCTGGCGCCCCCTATTGGCCGGCCGCCCCTGGCGTCAGCCCCTTTTATGCAAAGAGGGTGGGGCCTCATTGCTGACGCCCACCTGCCTTTAGAAAAGGCGTGATTGTATTACTTCAGGTGAACCACGCAGCGGCGCAATTCCCATAGTCAATGTGTTGCACCTCGTTCCCTTCCTTCAGGGAACATGAGTTATGGTGCATAACTTTCAGTTTCTCCAAGCATTATGGATTAAATTTAAACATGTATGAACACCAGCTGTCAGGGCTCAGACAGGGCAATTTAATCATACCACCGCCTGCTGAGGACGAGGGATGGAGGACAACATCTACTAGCATATTTAGCTACTTTATGAACTTGGTTCTTCAAACAGTGAAACGATGAACAACCTGAAAAGCTCTGAGGTGTATTAGTATCTACACAATACAGGTAGTCCCCGATTTACGAGCGCTCTGATCTGCGAGGTTCCAGACTTACGAGCTGCGAATTTTTGGAAAAAACGAAAAAAATACTGAGTTTTCATGTGTTTTTTCACCACAGTTAGTTAGTTAAGCATATAGACACACGTTTCCGATCATTTTTATGCACTCAAAAGTAGTTTTTAGATGAAAATAGAGTGTTTTTAGTCGCGCTAGCGAAAACCGTTCCAATTTACGAGCGAATTTCCGGATTTACGAGAGAAATGGCGGCCGTTCCAAATTACGAGATTTCCGGTTTACGAGCGCCTCGTTGTAACGGATCTCGCTCGTAAATCGGGGACTACCTGTAATAAGGTCAGTGGTGTTTTGGTAAAAGAGGTGGGACACAATCTTTTTACCTTAGAGCAGACACAGAGTCCAGCCAAAGAAGTCCTCCATCACGAGCTTGGGTTAATTTCAGAGAAAATTGTAATACTGAAGATGAACAAAAATAAAGCTGTGACTTCCATTCACTTGAAATAATTCCTGATGTTCTCGTCACTGTTTTCAATCCTTCTGAAGATCCGGCGTCTCTTCTCCGGTGGTGTAGTCCAGACACAAAGTAGGATGTAGGTTTTCCCCTGTCTGCCGTTTGTCAACAAAATGAAATGAGCACACGTACAGCTTTTTGGTTAGTCTCTTTGTTGCTCCCTCTCTAACTCACGAAGGACGAGCTCTTGATAACTGATGGTTTTATTTAGTTGAACAATGTCATCTTTATTTTCATTGCCAGACAACTTTCACCACCGTGAGAACTATAAACACAAATAATAAACCTTAAAATACTGAGTATGTACATTTTTCCACGTAACATATACAGATGAGCAGCACGAAGCTACACTTAGCACAGATGACGCACCGCACTGCCCGCGTTACTAGCTGGAGAATTCTTGCTGCAACATTTGTTGTGACACACCTTCATTAAGATGTAAAAAACTGTGTAAGCATCACATAAAAATACAACCTATCTTTATCCTTCTCATTAGTGCTCAACGATGAACAAGGAAACATGATATATTGTCAATACTCTGCTCAAGCTCTGCTAATCGTCTTCTCACGCCAATATTGTTTTTACCGCTGGAGAGCATCCGCTTGGACATCAGTGGCGGTTCTACACACGGGCCCACACGGGCCCGTGCCCGTCTAAAATGGACCCTGGCCCGCCCTGTGGCCCGCCCTCCGAGCAGAAGCGGAACCAATGCTCAGCACGGACCCTGGTCCGCCGCCCGCCCTGCTTCCGCCCTGCTTCCGCCCTGCTTCCGCCCTGCTTCCGGGGCCCGCCCTCCTCCGAGCAGAAGCGGAACTGCTCAGCACGGACCCTGGTCCGCCGCCCGCCCTGCTTCCGGGGCCCGCCCTCCGGGCACAACATTCAGGTAGTTGTACCTTTTAGTGCGTTACACCACTGCGAAGTGCGAACAACGAAAAGAAGAGCGAGCGCGAAGACGGCGAAGTTACCGAGCGTCATCCACGAGTACCACTACAAATACAAACAATACAAGGTAACAATTCTGGTCAAGAAATGATGTTGTTGGCTAGTATGAATTATAATAGCAGCCTATCAGACCAGGCGTTTATGTTGTATGCTTCTAGCTAACGCTAGTTATCTTACAACAACACACATGCTTCTAGCTAACGCTAGTTATCTTACAACAACACACATGCTTCTAGCTAACGCTACCCGTATTTCGTCGGAATATAACACACAGTTTTCTTTTGTTAAGC
Organism: Garcialebias charrua; assembly: GCA_038048925.1. Classification (NCBI taxonomy): domain Eukaryota; kingdom Metazoa; phylum Chordata; class Actinopteri; order Cyprinodontiformes; family Rivulidae; genus Garcialebias; species Garcialebias charrua. The sequence continues at coordinate 19,273 of JBBPBX010054799.1, read as the reverse complement.
TCAGGAGACCGTGTGTGCTATAATGTCAGCTAAGAAATATATTTTTTCTCGCAAAGAAACAATTGTTTTTACCGTGTTCATCTAAGATGGACAAAATGAAGAGAAAGATGGACATTACATCTTATTTCTGCACAAGAAAGACAAATAACAGTGAGGCAGACATTGAGACAGAACCAGATGGAGGTGTTGAGAGAGCTGAAGAAAGGCACGTTGAGAGCCCCACACAGCCAGAGGACTTGGAAGACACTGGTTTTCAAAGAGAGGGTACAGGGACGGAAAGAGAGACACATGAAGATCCTGAAATGGAGACAGCTGAGACTGAGATACAAGCAGCACGTGAGACACAGATGGAGAATATTTGTGGATCCACAAGCACTGGACCATCAGGTTTGTGATGTTCAAAAAAATGTGTTTGTTAATGTTAAGTTTTCTGACACAAGTTGAGTTTGAATGAAATATTATTGCTGGCTTTGTTAAAAAATAGTCAAGAAATCTAGCTTTAGCTTATTTGCAGTCTTGGTCCTTGGTCAGGTTTTAGAATTCAAGGAAAGAATGTACAGATCTCAAAAATGCAATTACCGTATTTTCCGGTGTATATGTTAATTTACATATATTTGGTTTTGCTTTCTCCACAGACATCAGCAAATGCAAAGAAGATCCACCGATGCAGCCGGACCTAAAGTTGTTTCCAAGAACCTTGATGGGGGACAGAAGGAGGAGCTTCAAAGCAGCTTGGTATCACATTCACCCCTGGCTTGAATATTCACAACACTTGGACTCTGCGTATTGTTACCCTTGCAGACATTTTAGCCCTCCCAACAGCTCAGACACTGTGTTTGATTCCCCAGTTGGTTTTAAAAACTGGAAGAATGCATCTTACAAAGATGCGGGGTTTGCAATGCATGCGAGGTCTGAGCTCCATAAACAAGCCATGGTTACAAGGGCGTAACTTTGTGTTGAAAGTTGGTGGGGACGGAAATCGAAAATGCTGCATCTGCTTTTTTGGACAAAGTACCGGTACTTTTTTCAATTGTGTATGTCATAATAACAATAACAGTTGTATGACACCCTTACTAGCAGTTCAACAGCTGTATGACACTGAGTAGCAGTTTAACAGTTGTATGACACCCTGAGTTAGCATTTATCCTGTCAGATCATTGTACATTGTTATTAAAACCTTCATTTTCATTTCATCAGCACACAAGTTTTATACAAAAAGTCTTTGGAAGAAGGCACGATAAAGAAAGACATTGTTAACAGGAATAACAATAATAAACTTTATTTAAATAGGACCTTCCAGCAACAACTTGCATTGTCCAAAGTGCATTACAAGATAATAAAGATAAAAGTTGAATGAATGAATGAAAATAATACTACAAACCGAATTCCAAAAAAGTTGGGACACTAAACAAATTGTGAATAAAAACTGAATGCAATGATGTGGAGATGGCAAATGTCAATATTTTATTCGTAATAGAACATAGATGACAGATCAAAAGTTTAATCTGAGTAAATGTAACATTTTAAAGGAAAAATATGTTGATTCAAAATTTCACAGTGTCAACAAATCCCAAAAAAGTTGGGACAAGTAGCAATAAGTGGCTGGAAAAAGGAAATTGAGCATATAACGAACAGCTGGAAGACCAATTAACACTAATTAGGAGCTTCTCAGAGTGTCAGTGTCTCTCAGAAGCCAAGATGGTAAGAGGATCACCAATTCCACCATTGTTGTGCAGAAAGATAGTGCAGCAATACCAGAATGGTGTTACCCAGCGTAAAATAGCAAAGACTTTTAAGTTATCATCATCAACCGTGCATAACATCATCAAAAGATTCAGAGAATCTGGAACAATCGCTGTGCGTAAGGGTCAAGGCCGTAAAACTCTACTGGATGCTCGTGATCTCCGGGCCCTTAAACGTCACTGCACCTCAAACAGGAATCAAGGAAATAACAGAATGGGCTCAGGAATACTTCCAGAAAGCATTGTCAGTGAACACAATCCACCGTGCCATCCACCGTTGCCAGCTGAAACTCTACAGTGCAAAGAGGAAGCCATTTCTAAGCAAGCTCCACAAGCTCAGACGTTTGCACTGGGCCAGGGGTCATTTAAAATGGAGTGTGGCAAAATGGAAGACTGTTCTGTGGTCAGATGAGTCATGATTTGAAGTTCTTTATGGAACACTGGGACGCCATGTCATCTGGACCAGAGAGGACAAGGATAGCCCAAGTTGTTATCAACGCTCCGTTCAGAAGCCTGCATCACTGATGGTATGGGGTTGCATGAGCGCTTGTGGCATGGGCAGCTTGCATGTCTGGAAAGGCACCATTAATGCAGAGAACTATGTTCAGGTTCTAGAACAACATATGCTCCATCTAGACGTCATCTCTTTCAGGGAAGACCCTGCATTTTTCAACAAGATAATGCCAGACCACATTCTGCAGCAATCACAACATCATGGCTACGTAGGAGAAGGATCCGGTACTGAAATGTCCAGCCTGCAGTCCAGATCTTTCACCTATAGAGAACATTTGGTGCATCATAAAGAGGAAGGTGTGACAAAGAAGGCCCAAGACGATTGAACAGTTAGAGGCCTGTATTAGACATGAATGGGAGAGCATTCCTATTTCTAAACTTGAGAAACTGGTCTCCTCTGTCCCCAGACGTCTGTTGAGTGTTGTAAGAAGAAGGGGGGATGCCACACAGTGGTAAAAATGGACTTGTCCCAACTTTTTTGGGATTTGTTGACGCCATGAAATTTTGAAACAACATATTTTTCCCTTAAAATGATACATTCTCTCAGTTTAAACTTTTGATCTGTGATTTGTGTTCTACTCTGAATAAAATATTAGATGTTGGCACCTCCACATCATTGCATTCAGTTTTTATTCACAATGTGTTTATCTGATTAAAACCCCATTCATGCCGCTACTCAGAAAGAAAATAAACTTTTCTTTTCTTTCTGAGTAGCGGCATGAATGGGGTTTTAATCAGAGGGTTAGGGTTAAATGTAAAAAAAAAAAAAAAGTAAAATATGTGAACAAAATATTGGTGGGGACTGTCCACTAGAGGTCAGCATTGGTGGGGATTTGTCCATACCAGTCCTTCAAGAAGTTACGCCACTGCATGGTTACATGGAGGGAGTATCAGAAAGCTGCAGCAGCTAATGCAACACTGGTCAATGTGTTAAACAAGGAGCACAACAGACAGGTTAAAGAAAATCGTGAATATATAAAAACAATAGCGGAAGTGCTTTTACTTACTGCCACTCAAAATTTAGCTCAAAGAGGGCATAATGAGTCTGCAGACTCAGACAATAAAGGGAACTTCAAGGCAATTTTGGAAACGATTGCTAACCACGACAAAGCTATTTGTATTACATTACTGCCTATACTGTAGTCATAAAGATGTCTTTATAGTCATAAAGTCACTTTTTTCTCCGAGATTTAACGTGCCCCTCTGACAAAACCTCTGGCCCCAGCTTGGCCCCACCAGTACAACTGGTCTAGAACCGTCACTGTTGGACATCACATCTGGTTTGCAACTAACTTTACTTGAAATTAACCCATTGTTATCTTTAAACAATTTGCAAACAATAAATGACAACATCTATGTCAGTTACACTCTTCAAGTTCACATTTTTCAGCCACATTCTTCTTAACTCCTCATCTGAAGGTAGGAGATGGAAACTACACTACTTTTCACAGAAAAATTCTATTTGTTTTGGGTCTGTATTGAAAACTCCGTTGTAGCCACTGATTTAGTTTGGCCTGGTTGTTCCTGCAGCCGTGAACACAACAGGTACCTGAACTCAGCACAGCTAATTTTGTAAACTGTATGGTTAAATAAATGCGAACAGAATTAAAACAGTTTCATCTGCTAAACTGAATGTAAATTACTTTCAAATGAACTGTGGTCTGCTCTGCTACCATGGTTAACCAATGTTTACAGTCACTTCCTGTCTGACAGGAAGTTGTACCATAATCATTTATACAGTAGAGCCAACAGGAAGAAGGTGGAGGGACAGTGTTTGAAGAAATGTTGAGGGATCAAGGGGGGCAATAATACTGAGCTGTTGTAATGAAAAGTTCTTGCCAGGGGGTGGTGACAGTGATCCAGAGAGAAAATAATTATGACTCGTGCTTTATTTGAATAAAAATAAATGCCAGACATGAATGACAAGGCACTGATCAAAGTTCTATCTTGAATACAGAGTAGAGTTTGGGATTCTTTTAAAGACTGTTTTCATAATTCTCCAGCTGTATGTATGTGAGCAAACTGCAACTTGCTCTGTTTTTTCATGTTAAACAAACTATCTGGATGTGTGCCTGTTGGATTGTAAACGGGCCTGATTTGAATCTAAGAAGCCTCCTGTCAGGTTCATGCTTTCACAGTAACTTTCTTAATTTATACATATTCAGATTAATAATTTTATTTGAAAAATATTAGGTAGCTTGGTCAATTTGCATCTCTCTCTTTAAAGGGGACCACAGATTCAAAATTCACTTTTTAATGTTTTTTTACTCAACTTTGGGTATTTACCTCATAAAAAAACAGTCCAAAGGCCAAAAAAATGCACCCAGTGGTTTATTTACTCTAAGTAGATTTATTTTACTGTGATGAAAACGGTTCGTTTTTGAAATAAAATGGAAGTCAATCGCGCCTGTGACGTCACAGGCGCGAGGACAACCCACCTCAAACCTGAGTCCAGCCCCTCACCTGGTTAGGCTCAACCCACTTCTGTATTAAACACATGACTGTTGTTTTTCATGATTTCATCTCATCTTTTGTTTATATGTTATTAATTTCATGTGTACAGCACTTTGTTGCAGCTGTGGTTTTTTAAATGGCTTTATAAATAAAGTATAATTGTTATTTTTATGTTTTTTAGTTCAATTTTTAGTGTATTTGCGATCTCTCCCAACGCGCCGCCGGCAAAAATTAAACGAGCATACCCCCGGCGTAGAGACCGGTTGCGACGGGACCCTCTTCTGGCGCCATGGAGCGGAGCTTCAACTGTACAGCCTTGCTGCAGCCTCGCAGCAGCCTCGCAGCAGTGAGGACCTTCTCCTTACGGATTAATTTACGGGAGACACTTGGTGAACTTTGTGTTGTCTTGACTGGAACAGCGATAACTCCCAAAATCTCCGCGTGCAACGAGCGGAGCTGGCGAACACCGGAAGAGGAACAAGCTAACATTAGCATCGGATTCGGGTGGTCTAATGCTAAAAGGAGCAGCAAATTGCGGCGCGCTCAGACGGGTTTCGGTAAGTTATCTTAAGCTAGCACTAACAGTAAGTCAAATGAGTAATAAAAAAAGAGCTAATTTTAAAACAACAACACATTACAGATACTGGCTGTTACGAGGGCGTAAACAGATCTTTGAAGGGCGTGGACTTCAGAACTTCTATCAGAAACCGGTCGTTCAAAACGAAAGTTAAAACTGGCAGAATTAAAAAGGGTATAATTGATTATCTAAGAATTATTTTGTGCATTAAATTGAAGGAATAGGGTCTAGATAGCACACAGAAATAACATAAAAATTTAAAAAATGCGTCCCCTTTAACTGAAAGTCAAACTGGGTTTCTTTTTCAGAAAACGATTAACTCTGAATGCTAGGAAACGCCTTGTAACGGCGACTTTCCTTTCCTCCATTGATTACGGTGACATTATTTACATGAACGCTCCTACAAGCACCCTGCAGATGTTGGATGCTGTCTATCATGGTGCACTAAGATTCATAACTGGCTGCAACTACAAAGTACTGTACCCACCATTGCACCCTGTATTACCTGGTTAACTGGTCATCATTAACTTCATGCAGGCTCTCTCACTGGTACATTTTCATCTTTAAATCACTCCTTGCTCTCCTGCCTTCATACATCTCCTACATGTCACTGCCTGAGTGCAGCTACAGCGTGCGCTCTAAGGACACAATAACATGCAGTATTTCCTCAGTGAGGACTGAACTAGGCGAAAGGGCCTTCTCCTACTCCACTCCTGTTTCCTGGAATATCTTGCAAAAAGATCTGAAGCTCTCGACCTTGACCTCTCCAAGTACAGTAACTGTTAAGTTCCTGGCAAAACCAACACAGACATGCTCCTGTTTTTAGTTTTCTACACTGCCCTACAACCTAGCTGGTTTTTTGTTGTTGTTACTTTTCCTTTTAAATGCCATTTCATTTTCACTTGTAAAAAAAAAAAAATCTCAATTTCTATACATTATATCCTTTATGATTGTCTATTGTGCCAAGATGGTGTAGTGGTTAGGGCGTTTGACTTGGGACCCGAAGGACGCGTCCCGGCCACTACACACCTATGAGTACACTCCTAATTCTCCAGCTCCCCGAGCGCCCTCTGGCTGCTCACTGCACCACCTGGGGTGGTTGGGTTAAATGCAGAGACGAATTTCGTCTGTGTATGGGAAACATACGCAGATGACAGACAAACACATTATTATTATTGTTGTCCACTGTTGTCATCAATCTGTTAAATTCAGGTCTCTTGTAAATGAGTCCCTGAGGCTCAAAGGGATTAACCTGTATAAGTTAAGGTTGAATGAATGAATTAGGGGATCTGTATAACAGGATTTTGTTGGGAAGGAACAGGGACATTTGTATTAAGACTGTGATCAAATCTGTCAAGGTATTAGCATTCTTTGTAGGAATGTATATTACCCACTGCCTTCAGGCCACTTTATAACTTAAGATCATCTTATGGTGACAAGGTTAAAGATATCCTGATGCATGCTCAATAATCAAGGTAGATAAATCTAACAAGGTTAAGACAGGTCCTCTGGATGGATTATTTAGGGTTAAAGATGGTTAAAGATATTTAGGTCAAACCTTGTAATGACGTTAGGCATGACGTGACATTGTGAGGTTTTGCAATTTTATTTGGCTACTATCACCAAAATTTAGCTCAACATCCCTCAAACTGAGTTAGATATTTAGTGCCTGCTAACTGTGGCAGCCATCTTTAAATGGGATGACTCCACATCTGTCCTGTGGTTCATGAGGTATTTGGGGAACAACAATAGAGTGAAATAACTCTCACTTGTTGTAAATGGATTTTTGTACTTTGGTTTGTTGGTGGTGCAGAGCAGCAGAGGCCTGGAAATTTGCAAATGAAACTAACATTTTCTTTTGTTTGTATTACAATCAATGCAAAAGAAAACTTTACTTGGAGTCAGAATGTTAACCAATGGTATTGAAACATGTCTATTTGTAAAAAATAAAGTCTATGTTATTTATATAATCTTTTATTGTCTTACTGATAACTGTAAAGTATAAGTATTACTGCTGCTGAGAGACAAACTACAAAACTGTACAAAACTGTAAATCTGTATCATGATGGTCTTTATTTGCAAAAAATAACAAAAACAGTGTCGGCAGTTCAGCATGAACAGTTCAAGAAAAGAATATCACCCAGTTTGCCGATGACTGTCAGATTGAACAATGTGAGGAAAATCTGTTCCTATACATGAACTCAATTCAGTTCAATTCAGTTTGCACCATACATGAACTCAATTCAGTTCAATTCAGTTTGCACCAAGTTTACAAGAGGTCATCTCAGGGCACTGAGCAGAAACATTTATATACATAAAATGTTAACATATATATTTAAAATGACTCATTTTTTGTAATTCAATTTAAATGCAATCTATTAACTGAATGTCAAACTTAAAGCATTAACAGGTGAACACTGGTACAATACTTTGCCGTTGGATGGAACCAGTTCAACGTAATAATATATATATTCAGTTTTTAATATAGAGCCGATTCACAAGTCACCTCAGAGCTGTAAAAAAAAATGCACACGTTAGAAAATGCCACTCACTTCGTCTCCATCTCTTATCTAGAGCAGCACACTGGCGACAGTGGAAAGAAACGACTCCCTTTTAACAGGAAGAAACCAGCAGAACCAGAACAGGTGGCCATCTCCCTCAACCAGATCTATGGATATAACGTCTAAACATACAAAAGACTACAAATCTTTGAGCTTTTTGACTTGGAATATCCTGAACACAGACGTGTCCACACGGAACTGTAATTTTGACAAAATCATTTTTGTTGTTTCTAAAAAATATTCTCAAACACAGCACCACTTAAAAAAAATGGCTTTAACCACACAAAGACCCAGAGCATGGCAATGATGCTGGGCCTGTAGGTGGTGGTGCAACACTGCCATAACAATTCAACATGAAACAGGAACAGAACGTTTGAACATTGGCTGTGAAACTCAAAACATGGTTTGCCAAGGTTGCTGAAAAATCTGAACACTAAAGGTTTGTAGTTTTCAGGATGAGTGTTTTTCTGGACTGAAACTGAACAAGGGATGCAAGTGAACTTTAATGTTTTTGGTGCAAAATATTAGGAGTTACACTGTGGAGAAGAACAGAGGGAGGGTTTATTTCGTGCTTGTCTGAGGCAGCGCAGAGGAGCAATTTTATCACCACCAGGAGCAGGGGCAGAGCCAGGGGGTGACCAGTGGTGGCCTTTGCCACCATAAGTTAATCTTCGACCACCCCAATCATTTGAGATAACTTGTAAGCAATCAAAAAGTTAAAAAACATATTTTTCTAAAATGATTGGGATGGCCGGTTTACACATGCGCACACACACACACATACACACACACACACACACACACACATATATATGTGTGCATGGTGGTGGCCATCTTGGATTTTGACATGGCAACCCAATTTTTAATGGTGAGCTTTTCTTACTCCTAGATGCTGTAACACACCAAAATGGAAATTTGTACCAAACTCCAACCCTTGTTCCTTCTTTGCTCCATGATGGCGGATGACAAGCAGAAGAGTTGCAGTGTTTTCCGTCATTCCCCAATCTGTTACGGAAGCCCGATCCATAGTGTACTTCCCGGTTGCACGGATCGCTGTTGTTTATGAATAAAAACTGTCTTAATTTACTTAGAAAATTACGTGCTCTATCCTCCGATCTTCATGTAGCTAATTTATGCCACTTTTATCTCTATAGGTGAAACATCTGGACTGCAGGCTGGCCATTTCAGTACCTGGATCCTTCTCCTACGTAGCCATGATGTTGTGATTGCTGCAGAATGTGGTCTGGCATTATCTTGTTGAAAAATGCAGGGTCTTCCCTGAAAGAGATGACGTCTAGATGGGAGCATATGTTGTTCTAGAACCTGAACATAGTTCTCTGCATTAATGGTGCCTTTCCAGACATGCAAGCTGCCCATGCCACAAGCGCTCATGCAACCCCATACCATCAGTGATGCAGGCTTCTGAACGGAGCGTTGATAACAACTTGGGCTATCCTTGTCCTCTCTGGTCCGGATGACATGGCGTCCCAGTGTTCCATAAAGAACTTCAAATCGTGACTCATCTGACCACAGAACAGTCTTCCATTTTGCCACACTCCATTTTAAATGACCCCTGGCCCAGTGCAAACGTCTGAGCTTGTGGAGCTTGCTTAGAAATGGCTTCCTCTTTGCACTGTAGAGTTTCAGCTGGCAACGGCGGATGGCACGGTGGATTGTGTTCACTGACAATGCTTTCTGGAAGTATTCCTGAGCCCATTCTGTTATTTCCTTGACAGTGGCATTCCTGTTTGAGGTGCAGTGACGTTTAAGGGCCCGGAGATCACGAGCATCCAGTAGAGTTTTACAGCCTTGACCCTTACGCACAGCGATTGTTCCAGATTCTCTGAATCTTTTGATGATGTTATGCACGGTTGATGATGATAACTTAAAAGTCTTTGCTATTTTACGCTGGGTAACACCATTCTGGTATTGCTGCACTATCTTTCTGCGCAACAATGGTGGAATTGGTGATCCTCTTACCATCTTGGCTTCTGAGAGACACTGACACTCTGAGAAGCTCTTTTTATACCCAATCATGTTGTCAATTGACCTAATTAGTGTTAATTGGTCTTCCAGCTGTTCGTTATATGCTCAATTTCCTTTTTCCAGCCACTTATTGCTACTTGTCCCAACTTTTTTGGGATTTGTTGACACTGTGAAATTTTGAATCAACATATTTTTCCTTTAAAATGTTACATTTACTCAGATTAAACTTTTGATCTGTCATCTATGTTCTATTACAAATAAAATATTGATATTTGCCATCTACAAATCATTGCATTCAGTTTTTATTCACAATTTGTTTAGTGTCCCAACTTTTTGGGAATTCGGTTTGTACTTCCATGGTGAAACAGCGCCGCTCAGTGGTGAAGCTGCATATCATTTTAACAATAACGTAAAAATGAATGTCAATGATTTTAACGGAAAGCAACATGAAAAGCAACGGAGATAGAGCACATACTTTTCTAAGTGAATTAAGACAGTTCTTATATATAAACAGAATCATACCAGTACATTGTCCTTAATCCAGCATATTCAACAGCTATTGGTACAACCCTTATTCCTTTTAGCGCATGCGCAAATGAGCTACACTATGGATTGTGTTTCTGTAACAGATCGGGGAATGACATCCCCTACCATTATTCAAGGAGGGCGTCCCGCCTACCAACCCCACCTACCCTGACAACTGCCGGCACCATAACGTCCTGCTAAGATAACCAACCTCTGCGCTCCGCTTCTCCCCCCAACCAGGATGGAAAATGGAAGTGAAACAAGACAGAGAAACAGCCTGATTGTTATGGTTTCTAGGCCACAAGGCGATGATGGGCATGTACAAAATAGGTTAGTTAATGGTTTCTACACAGTGGCATTTCTCCAGTCTAAACTGATCCAAATAGTTCCACATATCTCTAAAAAATTTCTTACAAATGGTGGGCGGGGCCTACATTCAGTTCCTGTGATGATGTAACTGTTGTGTAACTTTCTTTAGGTATTCCAACTCTAAAATGATGGAGATCATAGGTCTACATGGTCTTGATTTAACTTTATTTAAACATTCATCTACAATACTAAACTTTTTTAGTTGCTGTACAAGATTTGAAATTTAGAAGGACCATCTGAATGTGCTAAACGTTCTATTTGTCAGGGTTATTGGAGACAACGGAGATGGTGCAGTTACAAAAACAACCACTGACTAAAGCAAAACTAGGTCGTAACACCACCCAGGTTTTCATTCTCCTCGATAGACGACGATGTTCTTGTCTGTCTCGTGAATCTTAACCTCATGAAGCAGGTTAGCAGGAAGGACCTTTACCATGTTGTCCCAGATGTAAACAGCAACGTTTTCCGTTGTACTAATAAACAGAGGAGGAACAAAATTGGGTAAAAACAGAAAAAAAAAATTATTTAATGAAAAAGAGTCAAGTCAGTTTGGAAGGCTTCATACCTGACAACGTTGGCAAAATAAGGGACATCTTTATCCAAGTTTTTGTGGTCCAGTGGAACCATGATGACTGTCTGTTTAAAGAAGCAGAAGGAGCATGGTGAGAAAAATAAAGCAAATGTCTTCCATTAAAAAGGACACTGAACTGGTTCAAGTATTTGGTCTCTTTGGCTCTGTGATGGACTGGAGACCTGTCTCTGTGATGGACTAGAGACCTGTCTCTGTGATGGACTGGAGACCTGTCTCTGTGATGGACTGGAGACCTGTCTCTGTGATGGACTGGAGACCTGTCTCTGTGATGGACTGGAGACCTGTCTCTGTGATGGACTGGAGACCTGTCTCTGTGATGGACTGGAGACCTGTCTCTGTGATGGACTGGAGACCTGTCTCTGTGATGGACTGGAGACCTGTCTCTGTGATGGACTGGAGACCTGTCTCTGTGATGGACTGGAGACCTGTCTCTGTGATGGACTGGAGACCTGTCTCTGTGATGGACTGGAGACCTGTCTCTGTGATGGACTGGAGACCTGTCTCTGTGATGGACTGGAGACCTGTCTCTGTGATGGACTGGAGACCTGTCTCTGTGATGGACTGGAGACCTGTCTCTGTGATGGACTGGAGACCTGTCTCTGTGATGGACTGGAGACCTGTCTCTGTGATGGACTGGAGACCTGTCTCTGTGATGGACTGGAGACCTGTCTCTGTGATGGACTGGAGACCTGTCTCTGTGATGGACTGGAGACCTGTCTCTGTGATGGACGGGAGACCGGTCTCTGTGATGGACTGGAGACCCGTCTCTGTGATGGACTGGAGACCGGTCTCTGATGGACGGGAGACCGGTCTCTGATGGACGGGAGACCGGTCTCTGATGGACGGGAGACCTGTCTCTGTGATGGACTGGAGACCGGTCTCTGTGATGGACGGGAGACCGGTCTCTGTGATGGACTGGAGACCTGTCTCTGTGATGGACTGGAGACCTGTCTCTGTGATGGACTGGAGACCTGTCTCTGTGATGGACTGGAGACCTGTCTCTGTGATGGACTGGAGACCTGTCTCTGTGATGGACTGGAGACCTGTCTCTGTGATGGACTGGAGACCTGTCTCTGTGATGGACTGGAGACCTGTCTCTGTGATGGACTGGAGACCTGTCTCTGTGATGGACTAGAGACCTGTCTCTGTGATGGACTGGAGACCTGTCTCTGTGATGGACTGGAGACCTGTCTCTGTGATGGACTGGAGACCTGTCTCTGTGATGGACTGGAGACCTGTCTCTGTGATGGACTGGAGACCTGTCTCTGTGATGGACTGGAGACCTGTCTCTGTGATGGACTGGAGACCTGTCTCTGTGATGGACTGGAGACCTGTCTCTGTGATGGACTAGAGACCTGTCTCTGTGATGGACTGGAGACCTGTCTCTGTGATGGACTGGAGACCTGTCTCTGTGATGGACTAGAGACCTGTCTCTGTGATGGACTGGAGACCTGTCTCTGTGATGGACTGGAGACCTGTCTCTGTGATGGACTGGAGACCTGTCTCTGTGATGGACTAGAGACCTGTCTCTGTGATGGACTGGAGACCTGTCTCTGTGATGGACTAGAGACCTGTCTCTGTGATGGACTAGAGACCTGTCTCTGTGATGGACTAGAGACCTGTCTCTGTGATGGACTAGAGACCTGTCTCTGTGATGGACTGGAGACCTGTCTCTGTGATGGACTGGAGACCTGTCTCTGTGATGGACTGGAGACCTGTCTCTGTGATGGACTGGAGACCTGTCTCTGTGATGGACTGGAGACCTGTCTCTGTGATGGACTGGAGACCTGTCTCTGTGATGGACTGGAGACCTGTCTCTGTGATGGACTGGAGACCTGTCTCTGTGATGGACGGGAGACCTGTCTCTGTGATGGACGGGAGACCCGTCTCTGTGATGGACTGGAGACCGGTCTCTGTGATGGACGGGAGACCGGTCTCTGTGATGGACGGGAGACCCGTCTCTGTGATGGACTGGAGACCGGTCTCTGTGATGGACGGGAGACCGGTCTCTGTGATGGACTGGAGACCGGTCTCTGATGGACGGGAGACCGGTCTCTGATGGACGGGAGACCGGTCTCTGATGGACGGGAGACCTGTCTCTGTGATGGACGGGAGACCGGTCTCTGATGGACGGGAGACCGGTCTCTGATGGACGGGAGACCGGTCTCTGATGGACGGGAGACCTGTCTCTGATGGACGGGAGACCTGTCTCTGTGATGGACGGGAGACCGGTCTCTGTGATGGACGGGAGACCGGTCTCTGTGATGGACGGGAGACCTGTCTCTGTGATGGACGGGAGACCGGTCTCTGATGGACTGGAGACCGGTCTCTGTGATGGACGGGAGACCTGTCTCTGTGATGGACTAGAGACCTGTCTCTGTGATGGACTGGAGACCTGTCTCTGTGATGGACTGGAGACCTGTCTCTGTGATGGACTGGAGACCTGTCTCTGTGATGGACTGGAGACCTGTCTCTGTGATGGACTAGAGACCTGTCTCTGTGATGGACTGGAGACCTGTCTCTGTGATGGACTGGAGACCTGTCTCTGTGATGGACTGGAGACCTGTCTCTGTGATGGACTGGAGACCTGTCTCTGTGATGGACTGGAGACCTGTCTCTGTGATGGACTGGAGACCTGTCTCTGTGATGGACTAGAGACCTGTCTCTGTGATGGACTGGAGACCTGTCTCTGTGATGGACTGGAGACCTGTCTCTGTGATGGACTGGAGACCTGTCTCTGTGATGGACTGGAGACCTGTCTCTGTGATGGACTGGAGACCTGTCTCTGTGATGGACTGGAGACCTGTCTCTGTGATGGACTAGAGACCTGTCTCTGTGATGGACTAGAGACCTGTCTCTGTGATGGACTAGAGACCTGTCTCTGTGATGGACTAGAGACCTGTCTCTGTGATGGACTGGAGACCGGTCTCTGTGATGGACGGGAGACCGGTCTCTGTGATGGACGGGAGACCCGTCTCTGTGATGGGCGGGAGACCGGTCTCTGATGGACGGGAGACCCGTCTCTGTGATGGACGGGAGACCGGTCTCTGATGGACGGGAGACCGGTCTCTGTGATGGACGGGAGACCGGTCTCTGTGATGGACGGGAGACCGGTCTCTGTGATGGACGGGAGACCCGTCTCTGTGATGGACTGGAGACCGGTCTCTGTGATGGACGGGAGACCGGTCTCTGTGATGGACGGGAGACCGGTCTCTGTGATGGACTGGAGACCTGTCTCTGTGATGGACTGGAGACCTGTCTCTGTGATGGACTAGAGACCGGTCTCTGTGATGGACGGGAGACCGGTCTCTGTGATGGACTGGAGACCCGTCTCTGTGATGGACTGGAGACCGGTCTCTGTGATGGACTGGAGACCGGTCTCTGTGATGGACTGGAGACCCGTCTCTGTGATGGACTGGAGACCTGTTTCTGTGATGGACTGGAGACCTGTTTCTGTGATGGACTGGAGACCTGTTTCTGTGATGGACTGGAGACCGGTCTCTGTGATGGACGGGAGACCGGTCTCTGTGATGGACGGGAGACCGGTCTCTGTGATGGACGGGAGACCGGTCTCTGTGATGGACTGGAGACCTGTTTCTGTGATGGACTGGAGACCGGTCTCTGTGATGGACGGGAGACCGGTCTCTGTGATGGACTGGAGACCCGTCTCTGTGATGGGCGGGAGACCGGTCTCTGATGGACGGGAGACCCGTCTCTGTGATGGACGGGAGACCGGTCTCTGATGGACGGGAGACCGGTCTCTGTGATGGACGGGAGACCGGTCTCTGTGATGGACGGGAGACCGGTCTCTGTGATGGACGGGAGACCCGTCTCTGTGATGGACGGGAGACCGGTCTCTGTGATGGACGGGAGACCGGTCTCTGTGATGGACGGGAGACCGGTCTCTGTGATGGACGGGAGACCGGTCTCTGTGATGGACGGGAGACCCGTCTCTGTGATGGACTGGAGACCGGTCTCTGTGATGGACTGGAGACCGGTCTCTGTGATGGACTGGAGACCTGTCTCTGTGATGGACTGGAGACCTGTCTCTGTGATGGACTGGAGACCTGTCTCTGTGATGGACTGGAGACCTGTCTCTGTGATGGACTGGAGACCTGTCTCTGTGATGGACTGGAGACCTGTCTCTGTGATGGACTGGAGACCTGTCTCTGTGATGGACTGGAGACCTGTCTCTGTGATGGACTAGAGACCTGTCTCTGTGATGGACTGGAGACCTGTCTCTGTGATGGACTAGAGACCTGTCTCTGTGATGGACTAGAGACCTGTCTCTGTGATGGACTAGAGACCTGTCTCTGTGATGGACTGGAGACCTGTCTCTGTGATGGACTGGAGACCTGTCTCTGTGATGGACTGGAGACCTGTCTCTGTGATGGACTGGAGACCTGTCTCTGTGATGGACTGGAGACCTGTCTCTGTGATGGACTGGAGACCTGTCTCTGTGATGGACTAGAGACCTGTCTCTGTGATGGACTGGAGACCTGTCTCTGTGATGGACTGGAGACCTGTCTCTGTGATGGACTGGAGACCTGTCTCTGTGATGGACTGGAGACCTGTCTCTGTGATGGACTGGAGACCTGTCTCTGTGATGGACTAGAGACCTGTCTCTGTGATGGACTGGAGACCTGTCTCTGTGATGGACTGGAGACCTGTCTCTGTGATGGACTGGAGACCTGTCTCTGTGATGGACTGGAGACCTGTCTCTGTGATGGACTGGAGACCTGTCTCTGTGATGGACTGGAGACCTGTCTCTGTGATGGACTAGAGACCTGTCTCTGTGATGGACTAGAGACCTGTCTCTGTGATGGACTGGAGACCTGTCTCTGTGATGGACTAGAGACCTGTCTCTGTGATGGACTGGAGACCTGTCTCTGTGATGGACTAGAGACCTGTCTCTGTGATGGACTGGAGACCTGTCTCTGTGATGGACTGGAGACCTGTCTCTGTGATGGACTAGAGACCTGTCTCTGTGATGGACTGGAGACCTGTCTCTGTGATGGACTAGGAGACCTGTCTCTGTGATGGACTAGAGACCTGTCTCTGTGATGGACTAGAGACCTGTCTCTGTGATGGACTAGAGACCTGTCTCTGTGATGGACTAGAGACCTGTCTCTGTGATGGACTAGAGACCTGTCTCTGTGATGGACTAGAGACCTGTCTCTGTGATGGACTAGAGACCTGTCTCTGTGATGGACTAGAGACCTGTCTCTGTGATGGACTAGAGACCTGTCTCTGTGATGGACTAGAGACCTGTCTCTGTGATGGACTAGAGACCTGTCTCTGTGATGGACTAGAGACCTGTCTCTGTGATGGACTGGAGACCTGTCTCTGTGATGGACTAGAGACCTGTCTCTGTGATGGACTAGAGACCTGTCTCTGTGATGGACTAGAGACCTGTTTCTGTGATGGACTAGAGACCTGTCTCTGTGATGGACTAGAGACCTGTCTCTGTGATGGACTAGAGACCTGTTTCTGTGATAGACTAGAGACCTGTTTCTGTGATGGACTAGAGACCTGTCTGTTTCTGTGATAGACTAGAGACCTGTTTCTGTGATGGACGGGAGACCCGTCTCTGTGATGGACTGGAGACCTGTTTCTGTGATGGACTAGAGACCTGTTTCTGTGATGGACTAGAGACCTGTCTCTGTGATGGACTAGAGACCTGTCTCTGTGATGGACTAGAGACCTGTCTCTGTGATGGACTGGAGACCTGTCTCTGTGATGGACTGGAGACCTGTCTCTGTGATGGACTGGAGACCTGTCTCTGTGATGGACTGGAGACCTGTCTCTGTGATGGACTAGAGACCTGTCTCTGTGATGGACTGGAGACCTGTCTCTGTGATGGACTAGAGACCTGTCTCTGTGATGGACTAGAGACCTGTCTCTGTGATGGACTGGAGACCTGTCTCTGTGATGGACTAGAGACCTGTCTCTGTGATGGACTAGAGACCTGTCTCTGTGATGGACTAGAGACCTGTCTCTGTGATGGACTAGAGACCTGTCTCTGTGATGGACTAGAGACCTGTCTCTGTGATGGACTAGAGACCTGTCTCTGTGATGGACTAGAGACCTGTCTCTGTGATGGACTAGAGACCTGTCTCTGTGATGGACTAGAGACCTGTCTCTGTGATGGACTAGAGACCTGTCTCTGTGATGGACTAGAGACCTGTCTCTGTGATGGACTAGAGACCTGTCTCTGTGATGGACTAGAGACCTGTCTCTGTGATGGACTGGAGACCTGTCTCTGTGATGGACTGGAGACCTGTCTCTGTGATGGACTAGAGACCTGTCTCTGTGATGGACTAGAGACCTGTCTCTGTGATGGACTAGAGACCTGTCTCTGTGATGGACTAGAGACCTGTCTCTGTGATGGACTGGAGACCTGTCTCTGTGATGGACTGGAGACCTGTCTCTGTGATGGACTAGAGACCTGTCTCTGTGATGGACTGGAGACCTGTCTCTGTGATGGACTAGAGACCTGTCTCTGTGATGGACTGGAGACCTGTCTCTGTGATGGACTAGAGACCTGTCTCTGTGATGGACTAGAGACCTGTCTCTGTGATGGACTGGAGACCTGTCTCTGTGATGGACTGGAGACCTGTCTCTGTGATGGACTAGAGACCTGTCTCTGTGATGGACTGGAGACCTGTCTCTGTGATGGACTAGAGACCTGTCTCTGTGATGGACTGGAGACCTGTCTCTGTGATGGACTAGAGACCTGTCTCTGTGATGGACTAGAGACCTGTCTCTGTGATGGACTGGAGACCTGTCTCTGTGATGGACTGGAGACCTGTCTCTGTGATGGACTAGAGACCTGTCTCTGTGATGGACTGGAGACCTGTCTCTGTGATGGACTGGAGACCTGTCTCTGTGATGGACTAGAGACCTGTCTCTGTGATGGACTAGAGACCTGTCTCTGTGATGGACTGGAGACCTGTCTCTGTGATGGACTGGAGACCTGTCTCTGTGATGGACTAGAGACCTGTCTCTGTGATGGACTAGAGACCTGTCTCTGTGATGGACTGGAGACCTGTCTCTGTGATGGACTAGAGACCTGTCTCTGTGATGGACTAGAGACCTGTCTCTGTGATGGACTAGAGACCTGTCTCTGTGATGGACTAGAGACCTGTTTCTGTGATGGACTAGAGACCTGTCTCTGTGATAGACTAGAGACCTGTTTCTGTGATAGACTAGAGACCTGTTTCTGTGATGGACTAGAGACCTGTTTCTGTGATAGACTAGAGACCTGTCCTGTTTCTGTGATAGACTAGAGACCTGTTTCTGTGATAGACTAGAGACCTGTCTCTGTGATAGACTAGAGACCTGTCTCTGTGATAGACTAGAGACCTGTCTCTGTGATGGACTAGAGACCTGTCTCTGTGATGGACTAGAGACCTGTCTCTGTGATGGACTGGAGACCTGTCTCTGTGATGGACTAGAGACCTGTCTCTGTGATGGACTAGAGACCTGTCTCTGTGATGGACTAGAGACCTGTCTCTGTGATGGACTAGAGACCTGTCTCTGTGATGGACTAGAGACCTGTCTCTGTGATGGACTAGAGACCTGTCTCTGTGATGGACTAGAGACCTGTCTCTGTGATGGACTAGAGACCTGTCTCTGTGATGGACTAGAGACCTGTCTCTGTGATGGACTAGAGACCTGTCTCTGTGATGGACTAGAGACCTGTCTCTGTGATGGACTGGAGACCTGTCTCTGTGATGGACTAGAGACCTGTCTCTGTGATGGACTAGAGACCTGTCTCTGTGATGGACTAGAGACCTGTCTCTGTGATGGACTAGAGACCTGTCTCTGTGATGGACTAGAGACCTGTCTCTGTGATGGACTAGAGACCTGTCTCTGTGATGGACTAGAGACCTGTCTCTGTGATGGACGGGAGACCTGTCTCTGTGATGGACTAGAGACCTGTCTCTGTGAT
>JBBPBX010054798.1:0-23328 GCA_038048925.1 Garcialebias charrua | reverse complement strand
CCATCCAGTCTTGTGCGTCTGCAATAACCACAGCTGTTTTTGACCAGTTCGACCTGGTTTCACTGCCTAACCTCACCAAGGTGGTTCAGCAGATGAAACCAACTAACTGTTCTCTGGACATCATTCCCTCTAAAATGTTCAAACAATCCTTTGATGTAATTGGTCCTTGTGTTTTGTCATTCATTAACAGCTGTCTATCTTCAGGTTTTGTGCCATCTGCTTTCAAACATGCCGTGGTCAGGCCTCTTCTCAAAAAACCAGGCCTAGATCCTACAGCTCTCTCTAATTTCAGACCAGTTTCACATCTGTCATTTCTATCAAAGGTCCTGGAAAAGATTGTTTTTACTCAACTTCAATCGTTTCTAGAACTCAACAACCTGTTTGAAAAATTTCAGTCAGGTTTTCGAGCTCGTCACAGCACTGAATCTGCACTGCTCAAAGTACAGAATGACATTCTTCTGTCTCTGGATGCAAAAAACCCTGCTCTGCTGGTGATGTTAGACCTCTCAGCAGCTTTTGACACCGTCGACCATCAGGTACTAATCAACCGCTTGTCTCAGCAGGTTGGCCTCCAGGGAGCTGTGCTTGAGTGGTTCAAATCTTACCTGTCTGGGAGAACTTTTTCTGTCATGATAGGCGATCTGTCCTCCTCTTCATCAACCCCTCTGACCTCTGGCGTACCACAGGGATCTATTCTAGGGCCAGTCCTCTTCTCTCTTTACATGCTGCCATTAGGATCAATCATTGCACGTCATAACCTGTCTTTTCACATGTATGCAGACGATTTACAAATCTATCTGCCAGTCACTCCCAACCCCTCACTCAGTTCAAACACTCTTGTCAACTGCTTAAATGACATTAAGCACTGGCTCTCTCAAAACTTCCTCCACCTAAACACAGATAAAACTGAATGCATTTTATTTGGTGCACCTGATGACACCAGCAACATCCTTCCCAGTCCCAATGTTGGTTTCCCCCTCCCCCACTTCAACCCGGTGGTCAGAAATCTTGGAGTGCAGCTTGACTCCAACTTAAAGTTTGATAAACAGATCAGTTCTGTTGTCAAGACCAGCTTCTTTCAACTCCGACTGCTCTCCAAAGTCAAGTCATTTCTCAGCCGTGCTGATCTGGAGAAGGCCATCCATGCCTTTGTGACCTCCAGACTTGATTATTGTAATGCTTTGTATGTTGGTATTAATCAATCCTCCATCTCCAGATTACAGCTTGTACAGAACTCTGCCGCGCGCCTTTTGACCAACACACGAAAATATGAACACATCACTCCTGTCCTGTCCTCTTTACACTGGCTCCCGGTTCAGTTCAGGATACAGTTCAAGCTGCTCCTGTTTGTTTTCAAAGCTCTGAATGGACTTGCACCTCTGTACATCTCAGAACTTTTGAAAGCCCATCAGCCCAGCAGAGCTTTACGATCTGCCAGTCAACACCTGCTGGAGGTCCCTCACTCAAGGTACAAACAATGGGGAGACCGGTCATTTTCTGTTGCCGGCCCTAAAGCCTGGAACAGTCTCCCCCTTGAGCTGCGTGCCACCTCTGATCTGACTCTGTTCAAAACCAGACTGAAGACACACTTGTTCAAAAAAGCTTTCAGTGTGTAACTTTTATTATTTTTGGTATTTTAGTATGTAGCATTTTTTATTTCCATTGCCTTTTTATTTCCTCTAGTTCAAATAAGCTTCCAGTGTGCAACTGTTATTACTTTTGGGATTTTAATATGTAACATTTTTTATCTACATTGCCTTTTTATTTCCTCTTGTTCAAAAAGTTTTAGTTTGTAGAATTTTTTTATTTCCATTGCCTTCTTTTATTGCTGTTGTTTCTTATTCTATTTTCATTGATTTATTGTTCCAGTTTTTTTCATCCTTTTATCCTGTTAAGCACCTTGGTCAATGCAAGGCATTGTTGGAAGGTGCTATACAAATAAAGTTTATTATTATTATATTATTATTATTTGACCCGACGAGCTTCTTGCTGAGAGGCAGCAGCTCTACCAACTGATCCACTGTGCTGCTCCTCTGAGTTACAGATTATTTACTCACGTACGCTTTAAGTTTTAGAAAATGTGGAGAAAATGAATCACAACATATTTACCGTAGTTATTACTGCAGTACAGGAACATACCGGTACAACTGAAGCAATCTGGATTTCCCTTAAAGGGGACCAAATGTAGGTCATATAATTTTTTGTGGTGTATCTGTGGGCTTTCCAGACCATTTTCATTCAATTTTATACACAAAATAATGCTTAGATAATAAAATATCCCCTTTCTAATTCTGCCAAATTTCACTTCTGTTCAAAACGACCGGTTTATGATAATGAGGTCTGAAAGCCACGCCCTACAAAGATCTGTTTACATTAACTACGCCCTCTGTAAAAGCCAGTATCTCTAATATGTTGTTGTTTTAAAATTAGCTCTTTTTTTATTACTCATTTGACTTACTGTTAGTGCTAGCTTAAGATAACTTACCGAAGCCCTCTGCGCGCGCCGCCATTTGCTGCTCCTTTTTTTAGCATTAGCCCACCTCCGAGGCTAATGATAGCTTTTCCTCCTCCGAGCGGACGGTGCTAGCTCCGCTCGTTGCATGCGGCGCTTTTGGGAGCGATCGCTACTTCAGTCCACACACACACAAAGTTCACCGAGTGTCTCCAGTTAATTTATCCGCATGAGGCAACCTCTGACCGGACCCCCGGACCTCAAAAGCCAGTAGCTCCCAGCAGCTCCCGCACGCAGATGGTGTCTTCGCCGGCGGTCTGCTGCTCGTTTTATTTCTCCCGGCTGCGTGTTGAGAGCGATCGCTAAAAATTGAACTAAAACGTAAAAATAACAATTATACTTTATTTATAAAGCCATTTAAAACAACCACAGCTGCAACAAAGTGCTGTACACATGAAATCTCTCCGAAACAAAAGGCTTAAAAAAAAAAAAAATGCCGTGACCGGGAAGCGAACCCCGGTCCTTCGGGTGACAGTACAATTCTTTACCTCTAGGCGCCAGAAAGCTGGGGAACAATAGTCTGTTTAGGGGGGGAAGAAAGGAGAGAAGGGGGAAGAAGAGGGAGAAGAAAGAGGGAAAAAAAGCGGCTGATCCCAGAGTCGTGGGTTCGATTCCAGCAGTCGCCATGTCATTTTTTTTGGAAAAAATTTCCCACAATTAATGTTTAAGTGTTATGAAGTGACATTTGGTCTTTTTTGTATCTTGAAAACATTTTAAATGCTTTTTTGTACAAATAGTGTAGTACCCCAGTACTCTAATTTAAAACACAACACTTTTTATTTGTCATAAAAGGCTTTCTTTTTAAAACTTTATTGATGAATTGCTTAATTAATTTAGCTTTTTCATTCTACTAATATATTCAAATTAATGTGTTAAATTATACTGTATACTATATACTTGATACAGTATATTTTAATGTCCTTAATCATACCCAGTGCTTATTTTCATTTTTCACTGCAAAACAATGACTGAAACTAAAATATTCTTGAAAGTGTCTTTCCTAAAGTACTTTTTGAGTGAAGTGAATGATGTGTTGTTTCTAGTGTATGCTTAAAATTATTACCAATAATTCAGAATTAGCAGCAGCTAATATTTACTCACAGTAAAAGACCGTAGACCTTATCGGTTTCAAAGAACCAAATATTTATTCATCAACAATTAAGATAGTGAATTAAACATTTTTAGTTAGTCCAAAAACATTGTAGCATTTAGTTGCAACACCTTTCCACTGAAGTCTCCCATTTATTTTTCTTAAACCAAGAAATTTGTGGTTTGCTGAAGGAATTAAATCCTTTTATTTTATGGTTTGTAGAATTATTTGGTGTACATAATGACAATAAGAATAAATATCTGTATTATCAACCCAAAACAAAATAAATAACACTCTGTGAACTAAATAAAAACTATATACAATGAAACAGTTTGTGAAGTTATTTAAAATAAAGAAAATGTTTATGTTTTCTTTTTAATTTGTTCCAGCCACTGCTCTTTAGTGAGACTTTCATTAGAGGGACAGTGCATTTGCCCTCTATATTGGCTGTGTCCTGTTTCAGCAATTCTGAACTGCCCGCATTTTTTGCACGTGTTGTGCAAAACTCTGCGTGTCAGTTTTCGGGGTGCTCTCTGAGGATGAGTGGAGGCTGCTCTGGGAGCTGGAGCAGGGGCCAGAGGATGAGTGGAGGCTGCTCTGGGAGCTGGAGCAGGGGCCAGAGGATGAGTGGAGGCTGCTCTGGGAGCTGGAGCAGGGGCCAGAGGATGAGTGGAGGCTGCTCTGGGAGCTGGAGCAGGGGCCAGAGGATGAGTGGAGGCTGCTCTGGGAGCTGGAGCAGGGGCCAGAGGATGAGTGGAGGCTGCTCTGGGAGCTGGAGCAGGGGCCAGAGGATGAGTGGAGGCTGCTCTGGGAGCTGGAGCAGGGGCCAGAGGATGAGTGGAGGCTGCTCTGGGAGCTGGAGCAGGGGCCAGAGGAGGGCCCAGAACAGGAGCTGCAGCAGGAGCATGTGGATGAGTGGCAAAGAAGGTGGAAACACTCTGATTCTGTAGAGTGACGCTTCACACTTTCCACCCCAGGGGTAAATTCCTGCCTCTTTTTGGGGACCTAAACTTCCCAGTGTTCAGTTTATCTTGGCGCCGAGCAGCAAATACCACCGTCTGCTTGTCGAACTCCAGCAGGTTGTGCCATCCATCCATCCATCCATCTTCTCAAAAGTCAAAGTCAAAAGTCAAAGTCAACTTTATTGTCAGATCTGCAATATGTACAGTGCAGGACATACACAGGACCGAAATTGCGTTTCTCTCAGTCCCTCGGTGCAACAGTAAACATCTAAACATTGAAACACTGAAACATATAATAATAGACATAAGCATAAAAATAGTAAAACTAACACTGTCCTGAGTTTTTTTTCATAGTGGTATAAAAAAAGAGTATAAAAAGTATAACTAAAATAAACTAAAGGTTTCTAGCATTGACATTTGCAAAGTGGCAAAGCAGCGTATGAGTCAATGTACACAGTATATGTATGAGGTAGTAGTTGATGTTGTTGTAGAGGCAAAAAGTGGCATATGCAGTAAGGCACATTGGGCATCCCTAAATAAGACCGTTCAGAGCACACTGTATATGTACCAGCAGTGGTGTAGATATTAGAGTAGTGTAAATAAATGTAAACAGTAGTAATTACATGTAAGCAGTAGTAATAAAAGTAAACAGTATTAATAAATGTAAACAGAGAATGTAAACAGTATTATGATTATAGGCAGTGATGTAATACAGACATTAGTGCAAGTATGAGAAGTAGTGCAAACTGTATGAGCACATGACCGAGAGTTTAGTGAAAACCCGTTTGGTGACACAGAGTCTAGTGTTAAAAACTTTGTGTTGAGTGATAATATGTGAGAAAGTTTTAGTGTTAAGGCAGTTCAAATGGGAGGGGAGGCAGAGCAGGCAGAGTGTTTAGCATTCTGACTGCCTGATGAACAGAGCTGTCTCTCAGTCTGCTGGTTCGAGCCTGGAGACTCCTCAGTCTCCTTCCTGATGGCAGCAGTCTGAAGCAGCTGTGTAGTGGGTGTGTGGGATCACCTGCCATGCGGTGGGCTTTCCGAGTGAGGCGTTTGCTGTGTAAGTCCTGCAGTGAGGGCAAGGAGGTGCCCACGATCTTCTCAGCTGCTCTCACAATGCGCTGGAGGCTCTTGCGGCAGGATGCAGTACATGCACCAAACCACACAGTGATGCAGCTGGTCAGGACACTTTCTATGGCACCTCTGTAGAAGGTGCTCATGATGGGGGTTGAAGCTCCAGCCCTTTTCAGCTTGCGGAGAAAGTAGAGACGCTGGTGAGCCTTCTTTGCCAGTGCTGCAGTGTTCCTGCTCCAGGACAGGTCCTTTGAGACGTGCACTCCCAGGAACTTGGTGCTGTCCACTCTCTCCACTGCGGTGCTGTTGATGGTCAGAGGAGGATGTTGGGCATCCCTCTTCCTGAAGTCCACAACAATCTCCTTTGTCTTCTCCACGTTGAGAGTGAGATTGTTGTGTCCGCACCACAAGGCCAGGCGGCTCACCTCGTTCCTGTAGTCCGTCTCATCGTTGTTGCTGATGAGACCTACCACTGTTGTGTCATCCGCAAACTTGATGAAGTGGTTGGAGCTGTACGATGGTGTGCAGTCATGTGTTAGCAGGGTGAATAGAAGGGGGCTCAGCACACATCCTTGTGGGGCCCCTGTGTTCAATGTGATGGTGCTAGATGTGTTACTCCCGATCCGTACTGTCTGTGGTCTCCCGGTCAGGAAGTCTAGCAGCCAGTTACACATTGAGGTGTTCAGCCCCAGACTGTCCAGTTTATGGATGAGCTGTTGGGGGATGATGGTGTTAAATGCCGAGCTGAAGTCGATGAACAACATTCTAACATAGGAGTCCTTCGTGTCCAGATGTGTGAGAGCTGTGTGAAGGGCAGAGGAGATGGCATCGTCGGTTGAGCGATTAGGTCGGTATGCAAATTGGAAGGGATCCAGGGAGTCAGGGAGGACAGATGTGATGCTTTTCATGACTAGCCGTTCAAAGCACTTCATCAGGATGGGGGTGAGTGCTACTGGGCGATAGTCATTGAGGCATGCGGGCGTTGCCTTCTTTGGGACAGGGATGATGGTGGTGGCTTTGAAACAGGTGGGGACGATGGCCTGGCTCAGTGAGATGTTAAAGATGTCCGTGAAGACCGCTGCGAGTTCCCCTGCACAGTCCTTCAGCACACGACCAGGTATGTTGTCAGGACCAGAGGCCTTCCGGGCGTTAATCTTGATGAATGATCGCCTTACGCTGTCTGAGGACAGCGTCAGCACCTGGCCATCAGGAGAGGGGGGGAGTTTATGTGCTGGTGTGCTGTTACTTGCCTCGAACCGAGCAAAGAACTCATTCAGTTCATTCAGCGCAGAGGCTGAGCTGTCACAGGTCTGGGGGGGTGGTTTGTAGTTTGTGATGGTCTGTATTCCCTGCCACAGACTGCGTGTATCCCTGCTGTCCTTGAAACGGTGAGCTATTTTCCCAGAATACTGCTTCTTTGCCTTTCTGATGCCCCGGTCCAGGTTGTTTCTGGCTGCCCTCAGGCCCACCTGATCTCCCGCTTTGAAGGCAGCATTCCTGGCTCTCAGGAGTCTGTAAACCTCAGCTGTCAGCCATGGCTTCTGGTTAGCCCGAACAGTGATGGTTTTAAGGTTGGTTACATCATCAATGCACTTGGTGATGTATGAACATACAGTGTCTGAGTACTCCTGGAGACATGTGGTGTTGTTTGTGGTAGCAGCTTCTTTGAACATACTCCAATCTGTGGTGTCAAAACAGTCCTGGAGTGCCTCTGAAGACCCCTCTGGCCACACTCGTATCTGCTTGCGGACTGGTTTTGTGACTTTCACCAGTGGCCTGTATGCTGGCTTTAGCATAACACAGATATGGTCAGAAGCACCAATGTGGGGGAGGGGGATGGCTCTGTAGGAATTTTTCATGGTGGTGTAAACCTGGTCCAGGGTGTTGTTTCCTCTTGTTGCAAAGTTTATGTTTCTGTATGTTTTTGGAAGAACACTCTTTAAATCTGCATGGTTGAAATCACCAGCCGTGATGAGAAAAGCATCAGGGTGGGCTGTTTGTTGCTCACTGATGTGCAGATATAGTTCATTCAGTGCCTCACCTCTATCTTTGCTGTTGGAGCTTGGGGGGACATATACAGCAACAATCAGAACAGCTGTAAACTCCCTCGGTAAAAAGAACGGTCTGCATTTAATAGTCATGAACTCCACTAAATGTGAGCAGTGTTTGTAGACCACAGCAGCATCACGACACCATGCGTTGTTGATGTAAACACAGAGCCCCCCTCCCCATCTCTTACCTCCCTCGAGGGTTCGGTCCGCTCTGTAGCATGTTAGCTGCTCCAGCTGAATAGCATGGTCCAGAACGTTGTTGTTGAGCCACGTTTCCGTGAATACAAACACACAACAGTCTCTCACAGTCTTTTGTGTCGTTCGCAGCAGGCGTATATAATCCAATTTGTTGTCCAAGGAGCGCACGTTAGCCAGAACCATGGATGGGATCGCCGGCCTGTGTGGGCTAGCTGCTAGCCTCGCTCTGATCCCTCCGCGTTTACCCCGCTTCTGTTTCCTGTCACGCCGCTTGTGGCGTTTCCATGGCGGGCGCGGTGAAGCGTCACGCCGCTTGTGGTACTTCCACGGCGGGCGCGATGGAGGGAAGGTCCGGGCTGGCTTCCAGAGCAGCTCGCAGTCACGAAGCTGATGTAACTCCACCTCGAGCTCATGTAGCTTCTCCTGGAGTTCGCTGTTTATTCCCAAATGAGCGGTTTTTCCGACATCAAGCAGGAATTCACGGCTATACTTGCGTTCTTGAACACGTAAACATGACGAAGACGTGCCGGCAAATTGCGGCGTGCAGGACAAGACAGACGAAAGCACCGTGTTGCTGTGAGAGAGAGAAGCCGCAACGTTTGCACGCGCCGCCATGTTGGAATTCCGCTTATCCAGGGTCCGCTTATCCAGGGTCGGGTTGCGGGGGTAGCAGCCTAAGTAGGGAGGCCCAGACTTCCCTCTCCCCAGCCACTTGGAGCAGTTCCTCCGGGGGAATCCCAAGGCGTTCCCAGGCCAGCCGAGAAACATAGTCCCTCCAGCGCGTCCTGGGTCTTCCTCTGGGTCTCCTCCCGGTGGGACGTGCCCGGAACACCTCACCAGGGAGGCGTCCAGGAGGCATCCTAACCAGATGCCCGAGCCACCTCAACTGGCTCCTCTCGATGTGGAGAAGCAGCGGCTCTACTCCGAGTCCCTCCCGGATGACTGAGCTTCTCACCCTATCTCTAAGGGAGAGTCCAGCCACCCTGCGGAGAAAACTCATTTCAGCCGCTTGTATCCGAGATCTTGTTCTTTCGGTCATAACCCAAAGCTCATGACCATAGATGAGGGTGGGAACGTAGATCGATCGGTAAATTGAGAGCTTTGCCTTTTGACTCAGCTCTCTCTTCACCACGACAGACCGGTACAGCGCCCGCTTCACTGCGGACGCTGCACCTATCCGCCTATCGATCTCACGCTCCAGTTTTCCCTCATTCGTGAACAAGATCCCGAGATACTTAAACTCCTCCACTTGGGGCAGGTTGTGCCATAAAGCAACAATGCTGCTCACCTAAACAGGGAAATAACACAGTTGAGCACGAGAACACAGCAATGTTCAAGTGATTTGAGGAGTATGCATATATGCAGCAAGCTACAACACATGTCACTGACCTCGTGGTTGCTCAGCACCAGAGATGTCTTGTTCCTCAGCTCCACCAGATACTTAGCCAAGCTGTCCACTTTGTCCAGGCCTGGTACGCCTGACTCATCTAAACCCTAAGAAAACACAACCAACATATTAGTTAAATAACATTTTATTGATGTTGTCTTTTATTTATCTACCGGTACTATTCTACAGTTTACTATGTATTCACACCTCTGAGATATGGCCAGCTATGGGAGGATGGGCGGAGGAGTCAAGCTGTGAGGTCACAGAGAAAAGGGCATCATCTTGAAGTCCTGATACCAGTAAGTTCAGAGCCTCCTCATCCACGAAGCCTTCATCTTCCTCTCCTTCACTTCCATCCACATCTTCCAGAAGATCTTCAGTCTCTTCTGAGTCAGGCTGTGGTTTTAGAGGCTTGCCCGTCTGACTTAACAGGTAGTCAACACCCAGCAGCTCACCTATGGAAAAATAAAACGAACACAGATAGCAAAACAGTTCTTTACTCTTTATACATATTAGTGACTCAGACATTTAGAAATCTGCATAAATATGCCTCTTTAAAGGTTCAGTATGTAATTTCTGGAACACGCTGGAACTTAGGAAAATTTTGAACAGAGACACGTTTCTGGTCCCTCCCCCTCAGAGTCATATATGTGTGGTGGTATAGGAAGGCGAATAATTACCTAAATAAATCTCAGGTGCGTAGGGCTGGTTGGCGGTGGGCGTGGTGTATAACTAGCTGCCGCATTCAGTCGGACAGGTCGTTTTCGTGCTCCCGCTGAATGGCTGGTGGCCGTGGGTGTTGGCCGTGCAAGGCAACCCGTCGCTGAGTGTGGTGCGGGCCGGTGTTGATTCCTTTACGGGGTAGGTGTTGTCTCTCTCTGCACTATAGCAATATCGAACAGAAACCCTAAATGGAGGTGTTGTTATAGGTAAAACGGCCGCGGCGCTGCGCTTCTCCGCCCCCTCATGCTGTGAGGGTGTGTGTGTGTGTACGTGGTTGTGAAGCCGGCAGGTAAGGAAACTATTGGCCTTGTAAGCTCTATTTGTGGCAGCTATATGAAGAGTAGTTATTAATTCACTTTCTTTAGGTCCCTTCCACCTGCCACTGCTGCTCTGTTTCCGGAGACTGATGCTCTGTCTTCCGGGTCCGCTCTGGGTTCCTGGCGACTCCGTTTGGGGGAAGCTCTGTACGAGTGATTGAAACACGGACCGTGGCGTCGTCAGCTGTTTCCCTGACCGTGGTGTCGTCAGCTGTTTCCCTTACAGCGGCGCGTGGAGTGTGACGTCAGTGCAGCCAGCTGCTTGTCGCTGGAATGTGACGCGAGTGTACCCCGGTCGAATGGTGAACTGTATATATTTATTGTAATTGTTTATGTCTATGTGAGTAATTGTTTTGTGTGGAGTAGTCAGTATCTTTGGGGTTTAAAGGGTTTTTGGGTTTGTTTATTTAGAAGTGGTGTTGGCATAGCAGCCCCATTTTGGTGAATAATTTACTGAACATTGAATGTAAAGGATGTTTAAAATGTGTTTGTTTACTTATTATTAATAAATTGTGTTAAGTTATATAAAAGTTGTCCCGGATGTTTAAATTTGTGCAAAGCAAACCTGCGGGGTGTTACAAACATAAGGTTAATAATCTCTGGGTGAAACTCCCAGGGTGGCGTTGTCTAACTTATCATGGTTAATCAGTTTCATGCTCTTAGCTAAGGAAGTAATGCCACATTTTTGGCGTTGTTGTGGGGCTTTGCTTTTATGAACATCCGGGACTAGTAGTTGTGACTTGCAATATTGGGTTTTTTTATTGGTGTTTCTCTTTGGTTTATTTTCTTTTGTGTTTTGTGTGCAGATTGGTCGACCGGAAGCAGAGCAGTGGTGGTTCCAGCACATCTTTGAGGTGGTGGGTGGTTAAGATTTGTAATTATGGCCGAGGAAATTAGGGAGCTCAAAGAGTTGGTGGAGAGCTTAAAAATTGATAATGAGCAGTTGCGCCAAGGGCAGGCCAGCTCAAGTGCCCAGCCGTCGACTTCAGGAGTAGGCCTACCTAATGCCCCTCTTACAGAGAGACTGATTTTTGTGCCTAGAGATAGGAAGTGTCCCATCTTTAGAGGAAGGACCGGCATAGGACTGAGTGAGTGGATGGAGGAGGCGGAGATGTGTATGCGGGCGCGACATTTGTCTGTGGCTGATCAAGCTTTTTTTCTTTTGGATCACTTAGAAGGGGAGGCTCGAAATGAAATTAAGTATCGTTCTAGTGCGGAGAGGGAGAACCCTGCCAGAATATTTGAAATTTTACAGGAATTATATGGCTGCGCTGAGTCATATGTTGCTTTACAAGAAACCTTCTTCTCCAGAAGGCAGCAAGAGGGAGAGAGCCTTCAGGAGTTCTCCCTTGCATTAATGGGCCTTATGGAGAGGGTAAAGCAGCGCGCACCTGCTGGCATGTTGAACTCAGTGATGTTGTTAAGAGATCAGTTTGTTGAACAGGTGTTGGATGGTTCTCTGCGTCGTGAACTGAAGCAGTTTGTGCGCAGGAGGCCAGACAGCACCCTGCTTGAGGTTAGGGCTGCAGCAATTCAGTGGGAGCGCGAAGGGGTACCCTATGGGGTGAGAAGTCCAAGCCAATCAGTTCCGTCTGTTCATGGTATTCAGTATGGGATTTATGGTAGCCCGCGGGTAGCTCCCCTAGCAGCTGCAACGGAAATGAGCCAGCTTAGAGAGATGCTAAAGTGTCAGCAGGAACAGCTCCAGCAGCTTAGTGAGAGCATTTCCCAGTTAAAAAACTCTCGTAGTTCCAACCGTCCTCGGTTCTCGGGTCCAGTGATTTGCAGGCGGTGTAACCAGCCCGGCCACTTTGCACGAGAATGTGACGGGGTGCGTGTCTCTACTCGGGTCCCAGTTCGGAGTAATCCAGCTTCTCGTCCCCACCCTGCTTCAGAGGGGGAAAACTAGTCCCCACCGAACTGCCGAGTCACTGTTCAGGTGGGGGTGTTATTGGCTCACAGCCTGTTATGAGAAACTTTGGCGCGTCTAAATTGGTGTCCGCTTGTCCTCATGTAGATGTAGTCATGGGTGGAGTAACGGTCCCCTGTCTGTTGGACACTGGTTCAATGGTGTCCACGGTCTCTGAAAGTTTCTTTCGCCAACATATGGAGTCTGGAGGTAGGGGATGCCTCCATTCATGTCATTGGTTGGAGCTTAAGGCCGCCAATGGTCTTAAAATCCCGTATATTGGTTATTTAGAACTTGAGGTACAACTTTGTGGCAAATTGATTCCTGGATGTGGTGTTTTGGTGGTAAAGGACCCTTGTGGTGAAGTGCCAGGTGTTGTAGGGATGAATGTGATCAGGAGGTGTTATCAGGAACTGTTTGGGCTACATGGGGTGGCTTGGTCTTCTGTGTCTGGTGTTTCTGAGGCCCCTCGGTCGGTCGTGCAGGCCCTGCAGCAGTGCCAGTCTGCTTCTTTACAGGAATCTCGAAGCAGCCCTGGAAGGGTAAAAGTTAGAAAAAAAACAGGCTGTCGGATTCCTGGGGGAGTTATGAAAATCGTGGCTGTCACCTGCTCTGAGGAATATTCAGGCTCGACGGCTCTGTTTGAACCGGTAGAGTGTGGATTGCCGTCTGGTTTGCTCGCTTCCCCTGCCTTGGTTCCGGTAATTAAGGGAACGGCTTATGTACCCATTGTTAATGTTGGTTCCAATGAGGTGGTGTTATATCCTCGCATTATGGTTGGCACCTTGAGTGGCGTACATGTTATTAGCCTTCCCACAGGGATTTCTGAAGTTCCAGCCAAGGTGGCTACACTGGGGTGCCAGATGGCTTCGGTTAGTGTACAACAACAAGTGAAGGATTTGGATTTTTCTTTATTGTCTGTGGAGGAACAGGGGCAGGCGAGATCATTGCTCCAGCAGTATGGGACAGTTTTTTCTTCTAATGAAGGTGATTTGGGCTGTACCAGTATGATAACTCATGAGATTCCTCTGGTAGATGATGCCCCCGTTAGACAACGCTATAGGCGCATCCCCCCTTCTGAGTATGAGGTGGTGAAGGACCATATTAATCAACTACTTGCGTCGCAGATCATCTGTGAGAGTAGCAGCCCGTATGCATCGCCCATAGTCCTGGTAAGAAAAAAAGATGGGAGTATTCGAATGTGTGTTGACTATAGACAGCTAAATAGCAAGACCCGAAAGGATTCATTTCCCCTTCCCCGGATTGAGGAATCGTTGGATGCTTTGTCTGGTGCCTGTTGGTTTTCTACTCTTGATCTAGCCAGCGGGTACAATCAAGTTCCAGTAGCGGAGGCAGATCGTCCAAAAACTGCCTTCTGTACTCCCTTCGGGTTGTTTGAATGGAACCGAATGCCTTTTGGGTTGTGTAATGCACCTAGCACGTTCCAGCGGTTGATGCAACGACTGTTTGGGGATCAGCAGTGTCGATCAGTTTTATTATATCTGGACGACATTGTGGTTTTTTCTTCTAGTGTGGAACAACATCTAGAACGGTTGGAGGTAGTGCTAGGCCGACTTCATCAGCAGGGGCTCAAGGCAAAGCTTAGTAAATGTTCTTTCTTATAATAATAATAATAATAATAATTGTCTAATCTTGTCATCTGCGTATGTTTCCCATACACAGACGAAATTCGTCTCTGCATTTAACCCAACCACCTACCAGGCGGTGCAGTGAGCAGCCATAGAAGGCGCTCGGGGAGCTGGAGAAATAGGTGTGCACTCATAGACACCCCAAGATGTGTAGTGGCCGGGACGCGAACCCGCGTCCTTCGGGTCCCAAGTCAAACGCCCTAACCACTACACCATCTTGGCTTTCTTCCAGAAAGAGGTACGTTATTTAGGTCATGTGATCTCTAGTGAAGGGGTTGCTACAGACCCCAGTAAAGTGGAAGTTGTAGCTAACTGGCCAACTCCTACTAAAGTCTCAGAGCTTCGGTCATTTCTGGGTTTTGCTAGTTATTATCGTCGTTTTGTAAAAGATTTTGCAAAATTAGCAGCCCCTTTGCATAGAGCTGTGGCTCAGTGTGGTGGTGCTAAAGCAGTTAAGAAATCAGAGGTCGGGTTTGCTGTATATTGGACTGCTGAATGTCAACAGAGTTTTGAGGGCCTAAGGGCTAAGCTAACTACCACACCAGTGTTAGCTTATGCAGATTTTACCCAGCCATTTATCCTGGAGGTTGATGCCAGCCATGGGGGCCTGGGAGCTGTGCTCTCCCAACGGCAGGCAGGCAAGGTGAGGCCGATTGCTTATGCTAGTCGGGGGTTGAGGCCCACCGAGAGAAACATGGCCAACTATAGTTCCATGAAGCTGGAGTTTCTGGCTCTCAAGTGGGCCATGGCTGACAAATTCAGGGATTATTTGTTGGGGAATAAATGTATTGTATATACTGATAACAATCCCCTCAGTCATTTGTCCACTGCTAAATTGGCCGCCACTGAGCAGAGGTGGGCTGCGCAGCTGGCCTCTTTTGACTTTGAGATAAAGTATCGGTCAGGTCAGCTTAATGTGAATGCTGATGCACTTTCTCGTCAGCACTCCCCCGATCCACCAGATATGAAAGCCATGCTTCCGGGAACAGCTATGCCTCAGGCCTTGCAAGAAGCTTTGGAGTTTGGGACAGTTGAAGCGCGCCAAGCGGTTGTGGCAGTTTTGCCACACCGCACTGCAGCCGAACTGTGTGTTTTGCAGCAGGCCGATCCCCTCTTGCAGGAGGTGTTGGGGTTTTGGAGGAAAGGCCAATACCCCAGTAGAGAGGAGCGGGCCCTGTTGTCTGCTGCCACATTGGTTTTGCTTCGTCAGTGGGACCGGTTTGTAGAGAGAGAGGGAGTGCTCTATCGGAAGATATTTAGACCAGATGGTGGTGAGGTCATTTGTCAGTTGATATTACCCAGGGTACTTGTTAAAGATGTTCTGACCCAAGTTCATGAGGAACATGGTCATCAGGGGGTGGAGCGAACTTTGGCGCTCCTACGATCTCGGTGTTATTGGCCTTATATGGCCTCCGAAGTGGCCCAATGGTGTCAGGCGTGTGGAAGGTGCCAAGTAGCAAAAGATGTTCACCCCAGGGCTCATGGTCCAATGGGGCATTTACTGGCGTCGCGTCCCAACGAAATCCTAGCCATTGATTATACCACCTTGGAGCCCACCCAGGATGGCTTGGAAAATGTTTTGGTTTTGACAGATGTATTTAGTAAATACACTGTGGCTATCCCCACCCGAGATCAGCGAGCTGCCACAGTGGCTAGGGTGCTGGTATCCGAATGGTTTTATAAATTTGGTGTCCCTGCTCGGTTGCATTCTGACCAGGGTCGTAATTTTGAGAGCCTGCTTATTCAGCAGTTGTGCAGTTTATACGGCATTGTGAAATCCCGTACCACTCCCTACCATCCAGAGGGAAATGGTCAATGTGAGCGCTTCAATCGGACGCTGCACAACCTGTTAAGGACGTTGCCTGTGTCCCGGAAGAGAGATTGGCATACTTGTTTGCCTCAGGTTCTTTACTGTTATAACACGACCCCTCATCAGTCTACTGGAGCGTCGCCTTTCCTTTTGATGTTTGGTCAAGAACCTAGATTGCCCTTGGATTTCCTGTTGGGTAGAGTTGAGAGTCCAGTTGGTGGTTCGGTTCATGAGTGGGTTCAGGAGCATCAAGCTCGTCTGCAGGTAGCCTTTGGGGGGGCTAAAGCACATCTGAGACAAGCTGCAGATCGCCGAAGGCATGCCCAGGACGATCATGTAAAACCTCTGCCCTTAGAGGAAGGGCAGTTGGTGTTTTTGCGTGACTTTACGGCTAGGGGGCCTCATAAAACCAGGGATCGGTGGAGATCCGATAAATATAGAGTATTGAGGGCACCAAAAGCAGGTGGCTCTGTTTACACCATTGCCCCCATGGATGACCTGTCTAAAACAAGACAGGTGCATCGCACCATGTTAAAACCTGTGGTTGGTGTTGCTCCTCCTGATTCCATTCCTCTCTCTGAATTGCCTCCTGTAGAAGTGGGTTTGTCTGAGGATGATGAGCCTGTTGATTATGATCTGTTTGTTTGCGAACAGCAGCCCCTGGTGGTTGCTTCTGCCTTTCCCCCGAGTGACACACAACCTGGGGCTGTGTCCCGAGAGCCGGGGGCACCATCTGGACCAGTGGTACCTACCGGACATTCTGAAGCTGTGCTTGTTCCCCCTGCCGGCTGTGCTGACCCAATGGTTCTACGGCGCTCTAAACGTGCCAATGCGGGACAGCATTCTAACGTGCACCATCTCCCAAGATAGGCAAGAGACCTCCTTTCAGGAGGTTCTTCTGCCTCCTTGCTAGCTCTATCAGCTTGTTTTGGAGCTGGGATCAGTTTTTAATCGATCGTCGGGTCGCCGATACAAGAGGAGGGGGTAGAATGTGGTGGTATAGGAAGGCGAATAATTACCTAAATAAATCTCAGGTGCGTAGGGCTGGTTGGCGGTGGGCGTGGTGTATAACTAGCTGCCGCATTCAGTCGGACAGGTCGTTTTCGTGCTCCCGCTGAATGGCTGGTGGCCGTGGGTGTTGGCCGTGCAAGGCAACCCGTCGCTGAGTGTGGTGCGGGCCGGTGTTGATTCCTTTACGGGGTAGGTGTTGTCTCTCTCTGCACTATAGCAATATCGAACAGAAACCCTAAATGGAGGTGTTGTTATAGGTAAAACGGCCGCGGCGCTGCGCTTCTCCGCCCCCTCATGCTGTGAGGGTGTGTGTGTGTGTACGTGGTTGTGAAGCCGGCAGGTAAGGAAACTATTGGCCTTGTAAGCTCTATTTGTGGCAGCTATATGAAGAGTAGTTATTAATTCACTTTCTTTAGGTCCCTTCCACCTGCCACTGCTGCTCTGTTTCCGGAGACTGATGCTCTGTCTTCCGGGTCCGCTCTGGGTTCCTGGCGACTCCGTTTGGGGGAAGCTCTGTACGAGTGATTGAAACACGGACCGTGGCGTCGTCAGCTGTTTCCCTGACCGTGGTGTCGTCAGCTGTTTCCCTTACAGCGGCGCGTGGAGTGTGACGTCAGTGCAGCCAGCTGCTTGTCGCTGGAATGTGACGCGAGTGTACCCCGGTCGAATGGTGAACTGTATATATTTATTGTAATTGTTTATGTCTATGTGAGTAATTGTTTTGTGTGGAGTAGTCAGTATCTTTGGGGTTTAAAGGGTTTTTGGGTTTGTTTATTTAGAAGTGGTGTTGGCATAGCAGCCCCATTTTGGTGAATAATTTACTGAACATTGAATGTAAAGGATGTTTAAAATGTGTTTGTTTACTTATTATTAATAAATTGTGTTAAGTTATATAAAAGTTGTCCCGGATGTTTAAATTTGTGCAAAGCAAACCTGCGGGGTGTTACAAACATAAGGTTAATAATCTCTGGGTGAAACTCCCAGGGTGGCGTTGTCTAACTTATCATGGTTAATCAGTTTCATGCTCTTAGCTAAGGAAGTAATGCCACATATGGCTCTGTTACCCCTTGCTCTGCTGAAATTCAAATTCAAGCTCTGTTTTTATTGGCTGATTCAACTTCAAGCTCTGTTTTTATTGGCTGGTTACAAACTCTGTTTTTATTGGCTGGTTAACGGCGGGTCACTGTGGCTTTTTAGAAATGCTTTTAGAGAAGCAAGGGGACAATAGTTTTTTTCAGAGATTACTTGTCTAAAATCAGTATGTCAGGAGGTAGTGACAGAGTGAAGAAATATGTTAAAAACATATTGTTAGAAAAGTTACATACAGCTCCTTTAAAGAAGACAGAACTCCAATACATACTGCTGTACTCACAGAGGAAACTGTCTCACAGGTGTGTGCCGGAGTCCGGGAAGATGGAGCAATGCAAGGGCTCCTCACAGCAGATGAAGAGGGGACTCCTCTCAGAGGATGGAGAAAGACTCTGGCTCCTCTCAGAGGATGGAGACGGGCTGGGTGTCTTCCGGGCCACCAAGTTGGGCTTCAGTGAATTGGAAAGAGACCCACCAAAATGGGATTTAGTGAACTGAAATGACAAATGTACACCCATATAAAGTGAATCCAATATGAATCAATCACAGTATCCAAATAAGAATAAAAATGTGTTCTTCAAAAACTGTTATAGTTTGTTGGACAAGACAAAAGTAATCATATGAAGTATTTAGCAGAGAGACAAAAACATTCACCATTGGCAACGATAGGGGACCTCATGAAGGACCGTGGGGCTGGAGCTGTGCAGCAGCAGCAGATGGTGAAGCCATAGAGTGTTGGGTCACAGGAGGAGGAGGAAGAGGAGGCTACAAAAACATATATATTCTAAGTGTAAAAGCCATCATTCACCAGACATAGCTGTAAAATGACTAATAAGTGATTGTAATCAGATTTGATTTTAAACCAGTTTACCTTAGCAGAGTGAAAGCTACAGCCACAGGTCACAGACTCTCCAAACAGGGTGGTCTGACCTCGGGCTTGCATGGGGCATTTTTCTATCTGAAACAGTGCACATCATCTTATTATTATGACAATTACTCTTGTCTCTTTTTTGTTTATAGTGTCTTCACTTTACCTTCTGATAGAGATTGTGCCATTTGTTCTGCCTCAGGGCTGGTCACATCCACTCCTCATCTCCCAGACCTTTATGGATCTTTGGCTGGGAGCTCATCTGAACATATCAGAAAAGAGGAGAATGAAACAAAACAAAGAATTGATGCACTTTATACAGTTAATGATTATAGTCAATTATCTATCTATCCAGCCAGCCATCCATCCATCCATATATCCATCTATCTATTCATCTATCATCCATCCATCTACCTATTCCATCCATCTATCTATTCATCTATATATCTATCCATCCATCTATTTATCTATATATCTATCCATCCATCTATTTATCTATTCATCCATCCATCTATTATCTATCTATTCATCTATCCATCCATCTATCTATCTAACTATTTATCTATCTACACAGTAAAAATGCCAGTGTTGAATTAACACCCTCAGTGTTAATTTTAACACCGGAAAAGTGTCTATATGTATCCAAGTCAGCTGGTGTTAAAGTAACACTTTCGAAAGTGTTAAAAGTTTAACACCCATTTTTTGTTAAATTAACACCAGACATTGTTAATATTCAACAATAGCTAGTGTCACATTAACATTGCAACAGTGTTAGTGTTAAAATATAATGTTAAAAGTAACACTGTTCAGTGTTAATCATAAACATAATGCGGTGTTGAAAAAGTAAACGACTGACACCACAAGGTGTCAATAATTTACCTTTTCAACACCGCATTATGTTTATGATTAACACAGTGTTAATCATAAACATAATGCGGTGTTGAAAAGGTAAATGATTGACACCACATGGTGTCAACATCAACCAAATCCAATGGGAAATTTTTTTTCAAAAAAATACTCAGAAATGGAAAGTTCAACTTTTATTAAACCAATTTCAGTATTACAGACCTTTGATGCTCAGCTTATATAAAACAGTAGCGGGGCACAATATGTTTCTTTCATCATTATCAGCCGAAAATTGCCTGTCATAAGGCTGATAATACAGTATACAGGTAGTCCCCGACTTACGAGCGAGTTCCGTTCCTGCGAGTTGCTCGTAACACGAAAATTCGTAAGTTGGAACACGAAGCACGTGTTCTCGTAAGTCCGGATTTTCGCTCGTAAGTTGGAACATTTATGCTAGCGCTACTACGAACACTCGTTTTTCATCAAAAACGTTCATATTAGTTCATAAACATGGTCGGAAACGTGTTTCCAAATGGTTAGCTAACACACTTTCATCTAAAAACACAAAAAAGTGCTTTATTTTTTACAAATTTACTTCTCTTTCGCCAGCTCGTAAGTCCGGGACCTCGTATGTAAGAGCGCTCGTAAGTCGGGGACTACCTGTATCAGATTAGCGACACAAATAATAGCAAACACATCATCCACCATCTCTATTCTGAAAGCATTCAGATGATCATCTAAACACTCTAAATGACTTTAGCAGTCACAAATAAAATAAATACAGCCAAGTTTATGTGAACCCCTTTTGGGTCCCAGTGGATTTGCCATTTCAAAATCATCGTAATACAACTGTACAGTATTTGGAGATCATGTTCTTGCTCTGAAAATAATGAGTGATTTCTGGAATAGGAACCATCACTGATGTCTCTATAGATCCCATCTTTATGGCTCTTTACTTGTTGAAAGCAAGTACTAGTTCTTCGTTAGTAAACAATGACTCAACAGTTCCTAAAATAGGTACATACTGTACATAAATTTGTCATTAACAGGAATTTGACTGTAAACACCTGTTGTTTTATGCAAATGTGTATCATAACACACTCCAAGAACATGCTCTATTGGTTCAACAATTTTCCATAAAAAATATATATATATACCTTTGCCTCTTTGTTTCAGTGTTAAGGTGTGTGAATAGATTTTTCATGTTCTCAACACATTATTTGACTTTGTTTAAGGTTTGCTCATTCACTTCAGATGAAAAACATGCAAGAACAGCATCCTGTGCTTGAATATGAACATAATTAACAACCTCTTCCATTGAACAAGTTAAAGACTGCACAATATTTTCAGAAACTCCAGCTGCTTGAACTTGGGCAACAGAGCTACACATGTCCATTAACTGCCACTTTTTAGGAAGACTTTCTTGACGAACAGAAGTAGTACTCAACGGGTCATCGGCACAAACATCATGGGTCTCAACACCATCTGTTCCAACATTGTCCACATGAACAGAGTCTATGGCAATAGTGTCTCCATGTGCTTTCACCAAGTGCTTCTTGAACCCAGAATACGTGTAAAAAACTGATGAACAGCTATGTTCCTCACATTTCAAACGCAATTTGTGGCCTGGATACAAAGCATGACTAAATTTCAAATGCTGAAAAAGAGTTGAAGAATGTCTGTGCTGAACCTTACAAATGAAACATGTTGGCATATTTAAATGTTGTTAATGCTCACTCTGATTTCCTTGACTCTGGGGCTCTCCTTTGTTGCTGCCGCATCAATCCCATAAACTGTTGTTTGGATGAATTTGTAGAAGTTGAGTAGGGTTGCATCGTAGGACACAGCAAACACAAAATGCGCCTTAAAAAGTTCATCGAAGGCAGCCACTGCAGTCTGTACCACACAAGGAATGGGCTTCTGATCCAGGATGATGTAGAACTTTTGAATACTGCTCTTCTTTTCTCCAACGCAGAGGAGGAAGGGCTGTGCAGATCCAACTTTGCCAAGGAATGTCGCCATGCTTGTCCCCACCTAAGATTGAGAGACAGCACATTAGAAATAATGGTTTTAGACCCTCACAAGCAACAAATTAAGAACACTTTCCACCTTCCTTTAGCTGTGACCATGCCACAAAAGTGGATGTGACTTGCAAGGAAACTCCTGTGAGCTTCAGTGAAAAGATCAGTTCTAATAGGCTCATACAATTCTTTGTGACATTATGTTCCCATAACCAATTTTTTTCCCATTTCGTCATAAAATTCACCTTGATCCCTCCCATCCCCTCCAAAATTAACTATAAATTTATAATACAAATAAAAACAAATAATGACTTTACATTATACAGTCTTGTAAAACTGAGATCAATTTACTGTAAGTGAAGCGCAATAATGCATGTGAAAAACATACCTTCATGAACTTCATGAACTTCACAACACGATGAGCTGCCTCAGTTGCACTAATTTTTACACGTTTCTTCCCTTTGGGGGTTGGAGGCAATAGATGAACCAGCAGGAGAATGGCTGCCAAGTCGCTATCCCATTCTGATAAAATCATAACACAAGCAATCATTAGAATTACGACATGAAAATGCATACATAGAAAAGACTGTTGAACATATTTATCTATCAGTACATACCATAATCACGTGATTCCTCCTGAGCAGACAGAAGGTCATCCAGTGGAACGCTCTGTCGAAGGCTTTTGCTGACAGTGATGACCTTTGGTTTGTAGAACGTTGGCTATCTTGCAATGAACTTCCCCAAGATGTCTTCTCCAAAGAGCTTGATGAAGTCCTGCTCAATCTAAAAAAAAGAAAAAATACCATTAAAAAACCCAATAGAGCTTTGGAGCGTGACGTCACTGGACCACCGCGCACAGCATTGTGGGTAGTTTTTTTTGTAGTTTTTTTGTCGATCCGCCATTTTTCCTGTCTTGCTCGTATTTTGTTCGAATCAGGTTTCAACAGCTTAGCAATGGTCCTAAATTGCTGTGTAATAGGATGCAATGTCCGTTCACACGACAGAAAAGGTAAAAAAATAGAAAACGGACTCTCGTTTTATAGTTTCCCTACCTGGAAACAACGCGAGGGCGAGCTTGTGTCGGCCATAACAAAAAGGAGGCATGGATATCAGCAGTGAGACGTCCTGATGTAACGTTCTCCAACATCACAAGATACATGCTTGTTTGTTCCAGACATTTCCATTCAGGTGAGTATTTTAAATCAGTTTACTGGAGTTGTGCCATTTTGTCAAGGTGTATCATGTTTTGGTCGAGTTCAGTGCATAGTGGGTCAACCAAGTTTAGGTCGGACATCTGTGTTATTTTAAAATAAACTGTTTAAAGTTGATTGTGTTGTCACATTGACTGTAGCATATTGTTTTTTATTATTAATTTATTTCTTTATTCATTTTATCAAAATAAATACCCAACAAAGACAAAAAAAAGAAAATATAAAATGAAAGGCAGCAGAAAGAAGAAACTATCTTATTATATCTGCCCCTTTTCCAAACAATCTATTCAAAGAATAATCTATAAGTAACAAAAAATGAGTAACTCATCTCAATTTTCAAATTTCAACATATTACACATTAAAGCGCTTCATCTTTTAACAAAATGTGTCTGAATATTTAAGGGTAGTACATTGTTATGACATTTATACATCACCATTAAAATAAGGTAATCTACCAATGGAACTTCAGTAATTTCAACTAAAAAAATAATATACTAGATGGATGACAGTAATGTTTTCTGGCAATAATTATATTACTGATCTGCGTTCTCTTCAAGGCAAATCTTCTTATGAGATGGATGAGTCAAATCCCGACTGGGC
>JBBPBX010054796.1:0-12358 GCA_038048925.1 Garcialebias charrua | reverse complement strand
CGAGCGCTCTTACTTACGAGGTCCCGGACTTACGAATATGCATCTCATAAAAAAAAAAAATATATATATATTTTTTTTTTTTAGAAATGAATACATGTACAGTACTGTACAGTCACCAAGCACTTAGCCTATCCTAACACAGTTTTTAAAGATGGAGTGAGTTGAATTGTCTCCCTCCTCCCTGCAGGCTCCATTCACATAAAGGGAGCTAGCTCCCTTTATGTGAAAGGGAGACAATTCAACTTACTCCTTCATCTTTAAAAACTGTGTTAGCATAGGCTAAGTGCTTGGTGACTGTACAGTACCGTACAGTACATGTATTCATTTAAAAAAAATGTATATTTTTTTTTGGGTGATCCTACTTACGAATTTTTGGACATACGAGCGGCCCGTAGGTATGGAACTCGCTCGTAAGTTGGGGACTAGAGAGAGAGAGAGAGAGAGAGAGAGAGAGAGAGAGAGAGAGAGAGAGAGAGAGAGAGAGAGAGAGAGAGAGAGAGAGAGAGAGAGAGAGAGAGAGAGAGAGAGAGAGAGAGAGAGAGAGAAAGAGAGAGAGAGAGAGAGAGAGAGAGAGAGAGAGAGAGAGAGAGAGAGAGAAAGAGAGAGAGAGAGAGAGAGAG
This sequence comes from Garcialebias charrua, assembly GCA_038048925.1. Lineage (NCBI taxonomy): Eukaryota > Metazoa > Chordata > Actinopteri > Cyprinodontiformes > Rivulidae > Garcialebias > Garcialebias charrua. The sequence continues at coordinate 11,738 of JBBPBX010054796.1, read as the reverse complement.
AGAGAGAGAGAGAGAGAGAGAGAGAGAGAGAGAGAGAGAGAGAGAGAGAGAGAGAGAGAGAGACAGAGAGAGAGAGAGAGAGAGAGAGAGAGAGAGAGAGAGAGAGAGAGCACTGAACAGGAACATTCACTTACATAAAAAAGCCAATTAGTAAAGTTCTCTATTTAAAGAGGAACTAACCTCAAAATTAACTTTTTTTATCTGATAAACTCCCTAGAATGTGTGTAAAATGTTGTATGGCACTATGTCTGTGTTAGTTTTCATGTTTTGTGCGTATTTGTTCAAATTGACAATATTTGATCTAAAAATGTGTTTATACTAATCCTATGGGTTGAACTGTGGTATTGCAGCTTAATTTTCTCATTGGTCAGTGACTGTTCACTCTGACGTGTCTTGTACACTCTGTCGTCACATCCTCTGCTGCGTGAGTATAAAAGTGGGTCAAGCAGAGCCACTCCCCTGCAGAGATCGTTCTCTGCACTTTTCCTTTCTGTCCGCGCGCACCCTCACACACTCTCTCGCGGTGCGACAGTCTGTACCATACAAGCACTGCTGATCAATATCATTTTCAGATTAGCAACTCATTTATTTTAAGAATACTTTTCACTTCATCAAAATCTATTAATCGAACTCCAGCGTTCTAAAAGTATTTGGTTGTATTTGTTTTCTTATTCTGCGATGGACTAGTGATGCATGTATGCCAAGATGGGGCAGAGGCAGGGGACAGGGTTTGGAACCCGAGAGACCGGGGTTCGATCCCCAGTCACGGCATACCTTGTGGTATTATTTTCATTTTTTTAAGCTGTTTGTTTCGGATAGATCGGGTGAGAATAGATAAAAACATCTGCATAATAATTATTTGTTGTTGCTTGTTTTAAATTGTTTATTACTAATGTAATTTTAACATTCAAAAACAATAACGGTCTCTCGTCCTGGCCACACCTCCTCGCTCACCCCCCACCCGAGTCTGTTGACACACCAACTTTGTTGCATTTTTCAAATCTTGTCTTAGGGCGGAGCTACCGTTTCACAGTGGGGTGAGCTCCTCTTTAATGAAGCCAGCAGACAAGTTGAATCTTCACTTCGTCGCAGTCTTCCATGAGCACGCGCAATGGCAACAGTGGAAAGGAAAAACTCCCTTTTTAAAAGGATGTCATGTTGTTCCCACAGCAGCTTTGCCCCTTCTCAACACAAAGGCCAGGCCAAACTTTTTCTCACAGGCGTATGCAGCAAGTATTGTGTGATTGGTCAGAAGTTTCTGGGTCTGTTCATCAATGTGGAAATGCACTTTGACCTTCAGCTGTACAACTCTTTCTTCTTCTTCTTCTTCTTTCGGCTTCTCCCTTCGTCAGGGGTCACCACAGCGAGCTAGTTGCACGAATACTTGGCAATTGTTTTTACACCAGATGCCCTTCCTGACACAACCACAGACCACCAAGCTACCACAGCCCTTTGTGTGGAGCAGAGAGCTGATATCTAGGGTTCCCGGTGGAGCAGATGGTGTGGGTTAAGGGCCTTGCTCAAGGGCCCAGAGTGGGGCAGATGAGGGTGGAGACAGGTGTGACTGATTCACTTATCCCACCCACATTCTTGATGTTGTCGGTACCGGGGCTTGAACCAGCGATCTTCCGATCATAAGCTCACCTTCTTAACCTCTGCGCCACCACTCCCACTGCTGTACAACTCTTTAAATACACTAAATTAGTCAAATGGCCAACAACTCCTGGATGGAGATCATGCAGACATTGTTCACGGAGGAGTCTGTCTACAGAAAGTGTGGTTCTTTCTTCATGATAGATTTGTAGCCAAATGTCAGATGCAGGGATGGAGTGATTCCAAGATGGCGCCAGTGTGTAGGGCTTGCCGTCTATCTCTCTCTGCTTTTTTTCTATTTTTGTTATTTTTACAATGCTTTGTGCAATGTACCACATCATATTTGCAGTATGATCGTCGGGCACTTTTGGAGCTCCGTACATCTGCTGAAATGCCTGCAGAGTTTTTATACTGTGAACGCTCTTCCACCGGTTCTGTCCGAGATTCCTACGTTCCTTCTGTGTGACCCTGGCCTTGTTCCCGGGAGGAAACGCCGCAGATGTCATGGGAAGCGCGCAGGGGTCTTGGTGAAACTGAGGCACTGCGCGGATTACGCTGCCAAGAGTGATGGCACATGCTCTGGATCTGATCATCACTCCGCTGACCGGGGGGGCTCCGGGGGCCAGGCTGTTGGACAGCTACTCGTGCGCACAGTCCATGTAAACAAATGGAGTTGTTTACCTGCGTGCCGCGCAAACCGACATGGAGGAGCTGTTCTTCAAAATCTACGCCCGCTGCTGCACTCTCCCCCCACCACGGCTTTGTCTGTGTCTGACCCTATCAGGATGTGTTTAATCAATGCAAGGTCTGTTTCAAACAAGACTTTCATCCTCAACAATTTTTTTAAAGACGAGGAGTTGGATTTTCTTCACATCACGGAATCTTGGCTATCTGATGGTGAGTCCAACGCTTTGGTGGAATTAATACCTCCGGACTGTCTGTGTTTTAATGCCCCGTGGCCATTAGGCCAGCGTGGGGGTGGATTATTAACAGTTTTTAAACATAACGTTGCCTGTAAATAGTTGGCCATCCCTGTTTCCCGCTCCAGCTTTGAGCTAAGCGTCTTTGAACTCGGACACCCCCCTCCGGTTCTGTGTGCGCTCGTCTACCGGCCCCCGAGATACAAGGACTTCATAAGTGAATTCTCTGACTTTTTGGCTTATATCTCTCCGAGATACATTCACTTATTTTTAATTTGAGACTTTAATATACTTGTGTTTTGTCAGGAGAAGCCCTTAGTGAAGGATTTTCTAGATTTATTGGACTTTTTAATTTAACTCAGCAGGTAAACGGTCCAACCCAAGTACACAGTAACACGTTAGACCTCGTTTTAACACGCAATGTCTCTGTTTCTAACCTGGTAATTGGTGACAATGTTTTTTCTGATCACATGCCTGTATCGTTTGACTTTACCCCCGTTAACGATTTAACTGCTGCTCGTTTTCATGAAGCTTTCCACTCTGAGAGGATCGAACAGCTCCTGGTGTCTCCTTCCACTGAGGAGATAACCTCTCAGTTTAACTCTGTCTGTTTAAATGTTCTGGACTGTGATGCTCCCCTTAAAACCAGAAAAATTAAACTTAAATCAGAGCCGTGGCTGAATGACGTCACTCGAGCCGTCAGACAGCTGCGTTGAAGAGCTGAACGTAAGTGGAGGAATGACAGGCTGTAGGTTTCATTTCAAATATTAAGGGAGAGCTGGCGTCACTATCAGAAAACTGTTAAAGCTGCTAAATCCAAATTATTTTCTGATATAATTGTCTCCAACTCCCACAACCCCCGAGCCCTTTTCTCCACCCTGAACACAGTTCTGCACCTCAGTGAGCCTTCACCTCTGGAAGCCTCAACTGAACTGTGTGAAAAATTCCTCCATTTCTTTTTAGAAAAAGTAGTGAACATCTGGGCACTCATTTCTCCACCAGCTCATGTTCCATCCATCCCATCTCAGTGTGTAGCCGTGTTTGACCACTTTGAGCCCATCACTCTGTCTTCACTGGAGCAGGTAATGTACAACATGAAGCCATCTGGTTCCCCCTTTGATGTGGTCCCCCCTCGACTACTAAATGAGGTTTTTCCTACACTGGGTCCTTCTATTCTCACTACAGGTATTGTGAATAGCAGTTTATCCTCAGGTGTGGTCCCAAAAACCTTCAAACATGCTGCTGTCCAACCTCTCCTGAAAAAACATAACCTTGACCCTTCAGTGGTGTCCAACTTCCGGCCTGTCTCCAGACTCCCATTCACCTCCAAACTACTGGAAAAATTTGTTGAGTCTTAGTTGAAATGTTTCTTGGACGACCACGCCATCCTACAGTTGTTCCAATCCGGCTTCAAATCTCTCCATAGTACCGAAACTGCTCTACTGAAGGTCTTTAATGACATTTTCACAGTAACAGACGCAGGTGATTCTGTGTTGCTTGTCTTATTGGACCTTACATCTGCTTTTGACACTATTGACCACAGCATCCTCATTTCTAGGCTGGAGCACAGGGTGAGCGTCACAGGATCTGCCCTCAAATGGTTTGAGTCCTACCTCTCAGACAGAACCTTTTGTGTCAATATCAAAGATTTCAGTTCAGCATCTACAGCGCTTCAGTGGGGGGTACCGCAGGGGTCCATCCTCGGTCCCCATCTCTTTTCATTATACCTGCTGCCACTAGGTGCTATTTTCCGCAAACACAATATAGCCTTTCATTTCTATGCCGATGATTGTCAAATTTACTTTCCCCTCAGGCACAGAGGCTCACGCTCTATTCAACCCCTTCTTGACTGCCTGGCTGACATCCATGATTGGATGGCCTCAAACTTCTTAAGTTTCAATGAGAAGAAGTCTGAAGTCATGTTGTTCCATTCCAACGGCTCACTCACGAACCACGATATTGACCTTGTTTCCCTAGCCCCGCTAGAGAAACAAAGGGTCACTAATCTGGGGGTGACAATGGACCCTTCCCTGAAACTTAACAGTCACGTAAACATGATTGTTAAATCCTGCTTTTTTCACCTGAGGCGGCTGTCTAAGCTGAAGCCCATACTATCCGAAAAGAACCTGGAGACAGTAATCCATGCTTTCATAACATCGAGGCTCGATTACTGCAATTCACTTCTGTTCTGAATCAGTCAGTCCTCCATTGCATGGCTACAGCTGGTCCAAAATGCTGCAGCCCGAGTCTTAACTGGTACAGGCCATAGAGAGCACATCACACCAGTTTTGGCATTCACCTTCGGATCCAGTTTAAAATAATCATGTTTGTTTTTAAATCTCTGAACAGTTCCGCTCCACCCTATCTCACTGATCTTCTGCAGCCATATGTCCCACAATGGACCTCTCTGAGGTCAGCAGACCAGATGCTTCTTTCAAACCCAGATTCTCGCCGTAAGCTCAGAGGTGACAGGGCTTTCTCTGTTGCAGGTCCAAGACTGTGGAATGAGTTGTCACTAGCTGTGTTTCCATCCATTTTCATTTCGTATTTTGAGCTACCTCGCAAATATGTAAATACAAATTAATGCAGATCAGAAGTGTTTCCATCTACTGGCTTGAAGCGCTTCTACCAAGCCGCGCACAGCGTCATTACGTCAGACGTCAGCGTCATTACGTCAGACGTCAGCGTCATTACGTCAGACGTCAGCACTGCGCATGTCTACAGTAAACAGGAAGTAGCGGTTGAAAACTGAACCCGGCCACACATCTCGTCAAAATCGAGAGAATATTTCAGGTACGTGTTGCTATCGGGCGAGTTGTATTTATTCTGTCATGCCAACTAGTTTTAGCGATGTTACATGTTGTCCGGAGCGGAAACAGCTGAACGTCACGTGACGTGAATTTTCGCTACGTCAGAAATGAGTCGGAAAATGTGTTTCCATTTGTCGTTTAGCGCATCTCAAATCCCAAAAACCACCTCAAGCGAGCGTAAAAACTTTTTAGCGTAATTCAGGAAGTAACCTCGCAATTTGCCGTTTCCATTAAGCTTTTCTGCTGCGCTATTTCAAATTGCGCAGCTAGAAACCTTGATGGAAACACGGCTACTGAGTGTCAGGCAGGCTCCCACACTCACAGTGTTCAAGTCTCGGTGTGGTTTGTTTTGATCCTCTCTAGCTGTGTTTCCATCCATTTTCATTTCGTATTTTGAGCTACCTCGCAAATATGTAAATACAAATTAATGCAGATCAGAAGTGTTTCCATCTACTGGCTTGAAGCGCTTCTACCAAGCCGCGCACAGCGTCATTACGTCAGACGTCAGCGTCATTACGTCAGACGTCAGCACTGCGCATGTCTACAGTAAACAGGAAGTAGCGGTTGAAAACAGAACCCGGCCACACATCTCGTCAAAATCGAGAGAATATTTCAGGTACGTGTTGCTATCGGGCGAGTTGTATTTATTCTGTCATGCCAACTAGTTTTAGCGATGTTACATGTTGTCCGGAGCGGAAACAGCTGAACGTCACGTGACGTGAATTTTCGCTACGTCAGAAATGAGTCGGAAAATGTGTTTCCATTTGTCGTTTAGCGCATCTCAAATCCCAAAAACCACCTCAAGCGAGCGTAAAAACTTTTTAGCGTAATTCAGGAAGTAACCTCGCAATTTGCCGTTTCCATTAAGCTTTTCTGCTGCGCTATTTCAAATTGCGCAGCTAGAAACCTTGATGGAAACACGGCTTCTACTACACATTGATTGCCATTTTAGTTAGTTTTTGTTGCTATTTGTATCTATATTTTTATTTTATGTTTTCCTGTCTGCTGTGCTTGTTTGTTTCTATTGTACAGCACTTTGGTTGGCCTTGTTGCTGTTTTAAGTGCTCTATAAAAAAATTGGTATGGTATGGTATGTAGCCTCTGGTGGGAAGACACCTGTGCAGAGATGTATACTGTAGCGGGAGGGGTTGCCTCTCTATCTTGTGAAATGTGTGTGTAAAATCTAACGTCCTGTAACCATGTGACTGCCCGTTGACTCTTCGTCTTCAGATGGAGTATGCTGGGCCCTTAACTCCTATCCACTTGAATTGACTCTTTTATTATTTTACTCCAAGTAATTACAAATTTCAATTCAGCAAAGATGTGAAAGCTGAATTCATGACTTTGAATATAACTGATATATACATGTATTTGGAAAGGAGTGACATTAAAGGGTGTGTCCTTTATTAATTTCTGTTTGATTCAACACTTGTTCCTATTGACAAAAGCCCTGTTGGTAAAACAAAGTGAAGAAACTAAACCTCATGTTGGAAATTCAGTTCAATTCAGTTTATTTATGGTATATAGCACCAAATCCTAACAGAGTTTGTTTCAGAGCACTGAACAGGAACATTCACGTACATAAAAAAGCCAATTAGTAAAGTTATCTATCTAAGGAAGCAGCAGACAAGTTGAATCTTCACTTCATCACAGTCTCCCATCCTGAGCAAGCACAAATGAGACAGTGGAAAGGAAAAACTCCATTTTAACAGGAAGAAACCTCCAGCAGAACCAGGCTAGGGACAAGTGGCCAATGGCCATCTGCTTTGACCGGCTGAGTTTGAGAGGACGTAAAGGAGAGACAAACAAGCAAAGAATAACAGGTCCAGATGAACTTTCTATAGGAGGAAAGACAAAAACACATGTTAAGATAGAAATAATTACAAATACAAACGGGTAGAATTGATCAAGTAAAGACGGCAGCAGAGAGAGGAAATGCATTCAGTTTGTCCTCTAGCAGTCTAAGCCTATAGTAGCATAACTAAGGGATGGGTCAGGAAACCCAAGTCAACCCTAACTATAGGATTTATCAAAAAGAAAAGTCGTAAAACTGGACAATGTGTCAGCCTCATGGACACAAACTGGAAGTATGTTCCACAAGAGAGGAGCCTGACAACTGAAAGATCTTCCTCCATTCTGCTTTTGGAAACGCTTGGAACCACAAGTAAATAAGCAGTCTGCGAGTGAAGTGCTCTGTTAGGAAAATATGGGACAATAAGATCTGTAATATAAGATGGAGCTAGGTTGTTGAGAGCTTTGTATTTTAGAAGTAGGATTTTGAATTCAGTTCTGGATTTGACAGGGAGCCAGTGGAGAGAAGTTAAAACTGGAGAGATATGATCTCTCCCAGTAACTCCAGTTAAGACTCTGGCAGCAGCATTTTGGATCAACTGAAGACTTTTTAAAGAAGTATTTGGACACCCAGATAACAAACCATTTCAATAGTCCAGTCTAGACGTGACAAATGCATGAACCAGTTTTTCTGCATCATTTTTACATAAGATGTTTGTAATTTTAGTGATATTACGCAGGTGGAAGAAGAAGGCAGTTCTAGTAACATTTTTAATGTGGGGGATAAAAGACATGTCCTGATCAAAAATACTGTAACACCAAGATTTTTAACATTGGAACTGAAGGCCAGATTAATGTCATCCAGAGAAAGTGAAAGACTGAAAAATGTATTCCTAAGATGCTCAGGTCCAAAAGAAAAACAAACATACAGCCTACAGTTCTCTACTTAATGTGTTAACTTGTCTTTTGTCTTTATGACTTTTGACTAATCATTGTTTCAAATACTGACACTGCAACAATCCAGTTAAAAGACATGTTTTACTGTGCGTTGTTTCTGTTGTGCCTTAAACAGTTGGCTCTGAATGTCTTTGTCAGGGGTCAACTAAGATGAATTCAGTCATTGTTAGTGCCATCATCATGCTCTAGACACATCATCTAGCACTAGCACATTGAGATTTTTATTAATGAAAAGTGCGTTATAAATTGAATTCATTATTATTATTATCATTATTATCTAGCATTACTATTAACTTATTTGGTTTTCATATTATTATATGACCTTTACAACATATTTGATTGGACCTTTTAAAAACACTGACTGGACCATGTGTGCTACTGATATCAAATATTTCATATTTAATGTAATTCAAGTTGATTTTATTTGACGTTATTATTTGGTTAATTTGATTTCTTGCTATTATTATTTGAGTGTTATTGAAAAGTATTGCATCAGATAACCTTTCTTTCCTTTTTAATAAAGCCCAATGGAAAAATATACCCTGAATGTGTTGCATGAAAACTGTTTGATCTTTCAGAGGTGCTGTAATTAAAAATGACAAATGTCTTCTATTAAACTGAGCCCTGCTGGCCCCTGTTTGCTCCAGAAGATCTCATTCTTCAAAAAACTGCTAACTCATGCTGCTTTTTTTCCGTTCTCTCTCTTTCTTTCTGTCCCCTGCCCATGCTGGCTTCTTCCATTTACTCTGCATCTTCAGAGACTATGGTCAAAGATAATCTCTATAGAAAACCCCCCATCTACAGACAGCATGGTACAGTCAACTTCCTCTTTAACACTTCCTTCTCTGGTCTGGTCTCTGCACGATGTGTAGCATGTCACTGCTCATGGGGGGAAAAATTATATCCAATATTTAATACCATGCATCAAAATAACAGACAACAGGTAAATGATTTTGATAAGCCATCCTGTCTGGGCCCCTTTGTTTCCCTTGTCATGCATGCATGCCTGCACTCATCTAAGCAGCTCATTGGTGGTGGTGCTGTGACTCTGTGTGCACTGAATGGTTGAGTCCATGACTAACTTTGTTTGGCGTCACTAGTATAGTGCTGATGACTGGTCACTCACTAATAATCGATATGTTAAAATGAGGGAGTTTCAGTTTTAACTCTGGAGCTGTGAGTTTCACATTTGGAGAGATTTAGACTTACACAAATGGGAGGCACCTTAATGCATGAACACTGGAGGTAATGACCATATTACAGTCATTATTTTCAGTTCTCAGACTACCTGGAATCACTGAATCTTATCAACACATCTGGATCTGCCCATCACTGCAACTTTCATTGTTTTTGGGTTCTGAATGATCGTGTCTTCATCAATGTTTCTCATGGTTCAATTATGGGGGCAAAATGTCACACTGTTAACTCCTGTAATTACACATCAGTGACAAAGAAGTCAAGTAAATGTCTGATATTAATGTTGTTATTGATCTCAGGGATTCAGCCCAACCCAGGTCCCTCCATTAACTACAGTACTCCCAGTGAGTTTAAAAATAATTCAGGTCTCCATTTCCTGCTCGTAGCCTTCTAAAAAAACTTGATGAATTGAAAATCCTAATCAGTTCTTCTGGGGCAGATGTGATCGTTATCTCTGAAACTTGGCTCAAAAAATCTGTTTTGAAAAATGACCTGGCAATCAATGAATTTAAGATCTATTGTTGTGATCGTAATAAAAGGGGAGGTGGAGTCGCTATTTACATCAGAGACTCTTTGGCTGCCAGGATTGCATCTAAAAAAACAATCGCAAACCAGTTTGAGGCTTTAGCTGTGAACATCACTTTGAAAGGAGGTCAGCCCTTAACTGTTGTTGGTTGTTATCGTCCCCCCTCCGCAACACCTGAAGCTCTGTCCTCCCTGACTGAATTCATAGGAAATTTAAAACACAATGAGATTGTTTTGGCTGGAGATTTCAACATTGATTGGAATAAGTCGACCCCCCTCTGTGATAAATTCAAGGAATGTTGCCTATCTCTCAATCTAACACAACTTATCGATTCTCCCACCAGACCAAACATAAAATGTCCCGAAAAATCTTCTACCTTAGATCTGTTTTTCACAAATGCACCTCACAAATTTCCTGGTATAGGTGTATTTGCTAACGTTTTGAGTGATCATTCCGTAATAGCAGCTCTTAGATCTACTAAACTTCCACCTGCTAAGCCCAGAATAATTCAAAAAAGGGATTTGAAACGTTTCAGTGAACAGTCATTCCTTTGGGATCTATCCCACTTTGATTGGCAACGTATTCTACTAATCAACGACGTGAACACCGCTTGGAACTATTTTCATGATAGTTTCGTTTTCTTTGTAAACAAACACGCTCCTTTCCGGCAGTTCAGGATAAAGGGCCGTGACAGCCCCTGGTTTACTCCTGAACTAGCTGATCTCCTGCACAGGAGAGATCATCTTTGGGCCGCAGCAAGAAAATCAGACCCAGACTCTGATTGGTTGAAATTTCGACAGCTGAGGAATAAATGCACAACTGCCATCAAAGCTGCAAAACGTAATTACTTCTTATCTCAGACCTCCAAAAATCTAAACGACCCTAAGGCCCTGTTTACACGGCGCATATTTTGAGTGGAACTGCTCCTTTCTCTCTGCGTCTTTGCTTATCGTTGACACGAGTCCACTGACCCCCCTCTTTGACGCCGATGGTTTTTGAACTCACCCTCCAGAGTGGATCTTTTTCGCTGACCCCCCGTTGATAATGTAAACATCTCCCGCGGAGCTTTTGTTTAAACACATGCGCGCCGCATGCACGCGCGGACAGCCGACATTTTAACAATGGCGGTGGACTGGACAGCACCACTTTCTGAACTACAGCTGATGGAATATATTTTGAGTCTCATATTTAATTAATCTACACCTGATTACCTGTATCTGTGTTGGAAGAGACAATCTGATCCAGTTCTTATGTCGCTGCTTATTGAGCAGGCAGGAGGACATTTCACGTGTCACGTTGCACAACGTGTGCTAAATAATTACAGTTTAACAATAAGAGAGTCAGAGAGTCAGAGAGTCTTTATTGTCATTTGCACCGCATGTGGTACATGAGATGAAAACGAGATTATGTACACGAGGTCCCAGTTACATCCAACAACAAATGAAAGAGAAAAACAGTAATAACATCGAGAACTAACTAAGAAAAACATCAACTAGTAATACACTAAGCCTAATATAGTGGGAATAAACAGCAGCACGAACATGAGTTTGTATGAGCAGATGGTCACAGATGAACACAGATGAACACAGCAACAAGAAAACATATCAGCATCAGCATGATGTGATATTTTGCAGTGTTTATTTTAATTTTATTTTTATTTATTCATGAGTCTAACAGCCTCAGGGTAGAAGCTGTTCCTCAGTCTAGTGGTTCTACACTTGATGCTCCTCAACCTCCGTCCTGAGGGGAGTGGGGCAAAGAGTGAGTGTGCTGGATGAGTGAGGTCTTTCATGATACAGGTGGCTCTTTTCCTGCATCTGGAGGAGTAAATGTCTGTGATGGTGGGGAGACTGACTCCAACAGACTTCTGTGCAGCCTTCACCACTCTCTGCAGAGCTTTCCTCTCTTCAACTGTGCAGCCTCCATGCCACACGTTGATGCTGG